>NCTC01000653.1:0-20353 GCA_002319775.1 Fagopyrum tataricum | reverse complement strand
CGGTGTAAGGAATTGCAATTAAACAAGGTGCAACAAAATTGGACATGAACATCTCTTTCTTATCTCCATGGGTAAGATAGCCATTTATGTTCATCTCTTTTACACTTATTTCTATTGTCCTTCCTCCTTCTCTGTCTACCTTAGATGTGAAGATATTATAATTGAAATCTCAGTCGTTAAACTAAAAAAAAAAAAGCATAGAATAAGAAAAATGAGTGCAATAGAATAGAAACTCTTATCTGTTTTTCTCTTTTGGAACCTTCATTAACTGGTGATGAGCATAAAGAAGATGAGCAGGATCACTGAGGTTCTCAATCAAAACCTCGTACCCATATGGGAAATCCCTTGTCGACATTGTGTGGGTAAAAGATGGGTCGTCGAGTTCAGGAATATAAGGCGGGTTTTCTTAGTAAGAATGTCTTTGTTATCTGGATCACTGTTTGGCCAGAACCATACAATTCCATTCTGTACAGTACAGGGATAAGCAGACACGCAAGCTTTCTTGAATGTATGAAACTGCATTTCAAAGTAGAATTCAAAGTTACATTAGCCAAAAATGTTACTTTGGAATTACATGATTATTACCGGAGGGGGCATCGGAAGGTGATTGAGGAATAAGCTTGCAGTCACCGGAACCATTTAAACACCAGCCGTGGTAGACACACTGTAAGCGACCCCATTGATCGATTCTGCCTTCGGATAAAGGAGCTAGCCTGTGAGGACAACGGTCATCAAAAGCCTTCCAGTTTGATTCGTTCCTATCCTACCAAACCACTAAATCAATGCCTATCACTCTCTTCGCATTTGGAACCCTATTGTCTATATCGCAAACTGGTGCAATTGGGTACCATTGCGAAAACCAGTCAAACTTTTCGTCTGTTTCAACAGAAGGAGATGATGCAGATGAAGATGCAGTGCGGAATTTGAATTGGCGATCGTGGAAATGGACGGAGGGTTTAGGAATTTGGGAATTAGTTAGTTTTATGCCGGTGGTTGTTATGGGTGGAAGAGATAACATAATGGCAGCCATGGAATCTCGGTGAACTGTTGTCCATGGCTTCTTCATCCTCAATCCTCATGCTACTTATTGCAGTCGAGTCTACCTAATTCAGGAATTCGACTAACGTTATGTGGAAAAACCTCCTCTCTTGCTCAATGACCCATCCAATTGAGGTGATTGATCACCAATTTTGCTTGGAAGTTGATCTGACAAGTAACAGAAATGTCGATACCTTTGGTAGAGATGGGCTACTCATGTATCAGCATGGAAGGTAATCATAAATTAGTACAAGTCCTTCTATCTGAGTAGAGAGAACACTGTACAGTACAGTAGTACCATTTGTTCAGAAATGCTGATACTTTTCAAATGTCTGGCTAATCGGAGATGGCCGTCGCAAAGGCCCAATCTTTTTCTGGGCTACATACATACTACATTGGAGCCTGCTGGGTAATAAAGAAGTTAGTGGCAATTTGTCTTGCCAACCCTAATAAATAGAGGAGGACTAAAGGGGCAGGTGATCAAATAATTGAGCCTCACGCCCATCTTGTTTTTCAATTCTCAACAGACAAAAAAGTAGGGCAAGCAATGGATGTTACATCACATGCCAGGTATGAGACTTGTATCAAAATTCCATCTTTTTTATTTAATAACATCAATCTTGCTGCCAGGAAGCTTCAATGATGCTGGACTTCATGGACAGCAATGCTTTCTCATGTACAATGCTTCGCTTGTTGTAATTTATTTCGAATTTCTGCTCAACATATATTCCTAATCACAAACAAAGCATAAACAATTAGAAAAAAGCAAGGAGGATTGTTTGCTGATTCTTACCAGATACTTCATTCATATTTAAAACTACCTGAAGTAAATTTGTATTCATTCTGTGGGAGAATTATACAATTTGAATCCCATATATTACAAGATAAACAAGTAAGAAAAGGTGTATACTAGGCATAAAATTCCTAGACCTTCTTTCCCTATCTATTATCATTTATCTGTCATTTTGTATTTCTTTACATCGGAAAGAATGAACAAATAAACAAAAAATACTTGTATGCAGTCATGATAAACTAGCTAAAAAAAACTATTATGAAACTTCTGTCATTTCACACAGTGGAGAAGACCTTGTTCGACAAGGTAGACTACTTGCTTCAGAAAATACTGTGTTTAGGCTCAGCTTAAACCCAGGCCGTAAAGATGATGTGCATTTCAATCGGGCAAGACTTCTTGGAGACAAATTTACTTGCTCTAATGCACGAAACTGAAGCTCAGAGGGATAATCCCTAACGCAGCTTATTCGTGGTCCTGCCCCTGATGTCCATTTGCACGAAAGCTGCTTTCCCAACTGATATGACTTCATTCCCTTGTGGAATTAATCCTCTTCAAGATTGATTCCTCTGGAATAGCTTCATCCTCATTTGCTTCATCTTCATCATCAGAAACATCATCTGTCATTTTACTAACCAAGTCATCTGTTTTATTTAGGCTGAGACTAGGCTGTTCTTTTGGTAACAATACAGTCTCTAGCATCGGCACTGATCCTTTTTCTTCAGTTAACACCTTACAGTTTGACTCGTCTTTCTCTAACTGTGTCTGTTGTATCAAATCATCTTCAGATGAGTTGTTTCGCAAGTGATGGGATCTTTGCTTGTCGAAAGACACTTCATCCTCGTCTACTGGATCCATCTGCATAAATCATAAAGAAACAACCTTAAGTATCTCAAAACTGAAAAGTAATTGATGAGCTATATTGAATATTCTTGCTTACTTTCACATCTGATAAATCCACATTATTCTCCTTGAGGAATGAGATGAAATCTTGGAAATTTTCCGGTGTTGGCCTATAGTGTCCGCTGTGAGGCCATACTGCCTATTTTGAATAATATCACAAATTCTCTATTAATAATATGAAACTAAAAAATAAAAACAGACTTATGCTCAAAATTTAAAGTTTTTATACCTTCAAGTTGCCATTTTCAACGACTAATCTTCCAGCTGCAGATGTGGCACCTCCAGCCAAGAAGCTGGAATGCTGAAACGTCCCTTTTTTCTTCTTTCCGACATATAATGTCTTCAATGTACTAAGCACAAAGATCCACTTGGCATGGGGTTCAGTTGTTGTGTCAAGAAGCTCACCAGTCTGTTTATTGAAAAGCTTTCCATTCTCAACATCCACTTCATAAGCCAATCTCTCAATCTGTAACAATAATTCACATTACCAATCTAATAAGACATTTAAAGAGGAAAAATCCAATGGAAAGAAACGCTCACTCACCGGACCCAGATACTTGATACACTGATGATGAAGCTTCAATCTAGGACACTTTTCAAGATTTACCTCTTTTCCTTCTCCTATATCAAGCCTGCTTGTCATGAAGACCATGTATCTATTAAAATGGATTCCAGCTTTGGATTTTGGTAATGGAAAATTTCAAAATACAGTCAAAGATGATTACCAGTAAAAGAAGGGCTCACGGCTTTGAGACTGAAGCCATTTGACATAATAAAAATGAAGATTATGTCCATAACGGTGTCGTGGATCAATCTGATCACAATTAAAGAAACATTCATCAGCACAAACACAAAATTGAAGATTCAGATAAAATAAAACTATAAAACTGTATGTGTTGCTGAGAATCAGAGGACTTACTGCCTCTAGCCAGTGTTGCAAAGCCAGTTTCTGAGCTTTATCGTTCTTTGACAAACCCTTTCCCACCTTGGCAGCTCTGGTTTTCGCCCTAGACCAGCGTGAAACAGCAGTTTCATGATGTTCAATGTCAAAGAATGATATCGAACTGTGCTTGAGTTCAGCAAAATCTAATAGCTTCACACCAGCTCTGTTCAACAAGAACAGCACAATCTGCAAGCTTTCTTCTAGTTCGAAAACTTTTATAAACTTTCTGCAACTTTACAGCAGCATTATGCTTAGGATTTCCCGAATCCATACTAGATGTAGACGAAAGATTCTCCACAACGTCATCGAAACTCAAATTGCTAACTGATCTGCTCAACATATCTTCCTTTCGCTCATGGATGGAGCATTAACTGAGACACGTGTCTCCTTTTGGCCTTGTATAAAGCTAATAGACCCTTCAATAGACATTTCTCCAGAGCCTAAGGATTTCAATATCTTCGGGTCTGAATCACGGCCATTGAAGCTAATGGATCTCTGAGCAGTCTTGACTTGATCACCTCCCAGGCTAACGGATTTTACAATGATGGATTCAAGGTCAGTGTCCACATCATTGTCAACACGAAAAAGGGGATGAAAAGGGAAGTCCCATTCGACAGCAAAAGCAAACTCTTCTTTTTTGTTGATATCTATACAAGAAACCAAACCTGTCATTCAACAAAACAATAGCGAATCAATTGAGCAAATCAACAGAAATTACGAGTAAGACAGAAGAAAATTCAATTTAAGTTCAAATTATTGGTTGAACACAATGAGCCTCCTAGAAATGCAGATCTAGCAGTAGAATGTAATAGTATCGATTATCCACAAATAATGAGAAAATGAAGATGATGATTTTACAGAGATTCTGGGAAGAAGGATGCAAAAGCAGTGGAGGATCTAGTTACCTTAGAAACCCTAACAGAGATTGACAAACAATTTAACAGTGCGTCGGTTGGGTGTGTTGTGAGTAAGAATGAAAAGAGAGGAGAGTTTATGAAAGAATGTTATTTACAGAGAATCTGGGAAGAGTGGTTCTACTGGATATATATATATACACACACTTTGAATTGAGATTAAGAGAGAGAGAGACCACGGTGTGGACTAGAAGGAGAGTTTGGTTAACTGGGTGGTGCAGTTCCTTGCTGTTTACACTTGTACTGCTTCCCAATTTCTTCTCTGTTCAAACTTGAAAAATCATGTTTAGATTAAGATCAATTTCAGATTTTATGTGGGACCCTTGTGTAATTTTTTAAAAAAGTTTATAAAAAGAAATGGTCAAATTTTGTGACAGATTTTCAAATATATTAGGCCTTGCTTCTATTTTATAGAGCTATATTTTATTCCATTCAATTTTGAATTCATAAAAGAATTGGTTATGGCAAAGTCAAATATAGGCATGGGCTCGGTTTGGTTCAAACCGTCGAATCAACGGTTTCAAACCGGCCCAAACCGGCGGTTTAGGTTTCCGCCAGTTCAAGGTTTAGGTTTCGGTTTGTGTTTTCCGAAAACCTAAACCGGCGGTTCAAACCGACGGTTTGGCAGATTCAAACCGCGGTTTAGGGCCCAACGGCTTTATTTTATTTTTTTTTATTTTTAAAAAGAAAACCCAACGGCTATTTAAAATAGCCGTTGGGTTCTTAGGCCTCAACGGCTCATTTTTGAGCCGTTGGAGCCTTTTACAATATTAAAAAAAAATTAATAAACCTCCCCCCCCACAATTTATCCTAATTTCCTATAAATACCCATTCTCTCTTCCTCCACAAATCACACCATCTCATCTTCTCTACTCTCCTAATCTCTTATTCTCGAATTCTCGATTCCTCTTATTCTCGATATCTCGATTTCTCGTAATGGCAAACCCAAGTGATCAAATTCCCTCTTCTCAATACTTTCCTAGCCACCCCAAAAGAGCGAAACACAAATGCCCGACAATCCCGATGTTTACCGAAGTTCCACGAAGAAGTCTCCCCCCTCCGAAAATGCTTACATCAGAAATATTTACGAAGCATTACACCAAGGGGGAGCCGGTGAACGAGTATTGTCAAGTGGCATGCAACTATTGCCCGAAGGTGTACAAGTGGAAGGTCAAGGGCGGCTACGGGACATTGCATACTCACATGGCAAACGTCCATCCGGAGAAGCTCGGGATTTCACGGGCGACAAACACAATTGTCCCACGGGTTTGCATCTTCTACCCCTCATTCTCCTTTATTTACATATAATCATAGTGAAGAAAGTTTAGGATTGACCGATGTTATTTGTTCACATTCATTACCGTTTTCTTATGCCGAATATGAAGAAGTTAGGGAATATAACACTAGATATCTTCAACCTTCTTTTAAACCAACTTCTAGGAAAACCGTTTCAAAATTAGTTAATAAATCTTACTTAAAAAAGAAAGAAAAAATTTGATCGAATTTGGCTAGTTTTGAACATCAAGTTTCAATTTGTAGTGATATTTGGAGTACACAATCACAACAACATTTTTACATGGGCATTACTTTACATTTTATTGATAACGCTATGTTTTTGCATAAATATGTTATTGGTTTTCGGCATTTTAATCAAAGACATAATGCACTCGGCATTGCAAGCATGATTAGAACGGTTTTACAAGAATATAATTTACAACATCGAATTTTTTCATATTCTTTTGATAATGCATCCGCAAATACCGCCGCCGTAAATCATTTGGTTGAGGATGCGGGACAATATATAAAAACTCCTTATACTCATCAAAGATGTGTATGTCATATTTTAAACTTATGTGTTCAAGATGGACTTAAGGTTTTAGGAGATATGCTAACCCCAATCAAACTTGTTATTGATCATATTTGACACGACTCCGATTCAAGAAGAAAATGGAGAAATTTATGTTTAAACAAAAACGTTCATCCTATTGCTTTTTCAAAAGATGTTGGAACTCGTTGGAACTCGACTTACAAACTACTTTGTGAAGCCGTACGTTATAAAGTTTTGTTACAAGAATTTGCTTCAATTCATGTTCCTTGATCAATTTTAGATGATGAAAATGTTTGGGAAACTTGTACCAATATTTGTAATGTTTTAAAAACTTTTAATGATGCAACTAATACCATGAGTTGTGTTTACACTCCAACATCTCATAGATTTTTAGAAATTGACGTTAATGTTTCCGAAGCTTTTGTAAAATGTTTTAACATACCTTGCCTTCTAGAATGTATGCTTGATATGAAAGAAAAATGGCTTAAATATTATAAAAACATTCCCATGATTTATCTTGTAACCGCCGTTTTTGATCCTAGACTTAAACTAGATGGACTTTCCGATTTATTGACTATTTACTATGATTGTTTGTGTGTAAACTTAACACAAGAAGACTATAATATTCCTAACATTGTGCAAGAAGTTAATACCAAAATTGGAAAATTACTTAGTACATTTCAATCTAGTGCTAGCTCTTCTTCTACCGCACCTAGTCCATCTCCCGCTTCTACTAGTTCATCTTCTTCTCTTTCACTTGCACAACAAGTTATTGCTAGAAGAACAAAAGCACCTAGACATTCATCTTCAAATGCGGAATATCAAGATTATCTTAACACTTGTTTTAATTTTGATGATAATGTTGAATTTGATATTTTGGATTGGTGGAAGAGATTAGCTCCCAAATATCCAACCTTAGTTAAAATTGTACAACAAATCATGGCCGTGCCCGCATCAACGGTTGCGGTGGAGCAAGCATTTAGCCGAGGCGGGAACATTCTCGGTCACAACCGAACTCAATTGAAGCCCAGGAAGTTGGAGATGCAAGTTTGTATTCAAGATTGGATAAGGGTGGCTAAGCGGAAACAAAGGAATGCACCGGCGTACGACTCCAAATCGGATTCCAACTCCGAAGACGCCGACACTACTTCCGAGTCCGACATCGAAAGGTAAGCGGGATTAAAAAAAAACTGAGAAGTCCGAAAAAAGGTAAGTCAAGGTAAGAGAACTACGTGGGCTTTGATTCCTCTTAATCCCGAGAGGATACGTAGGCAACCGGGAAACCGGTTCAAGCCCTTTAATTTTTCCGAGTTTTTTTTTAAATTGAATTTATGTTTCTTTTATTTAATTGGTATAAATTTTAATTATTAGTTTTTATATTTTTTATAGTAATTTTTATATTTTTATATAATATTTATTTTATTTTATTTTAACATAACTACTACTTTGTATTTATTTTTATTTTTTTTAAACCGTGCTAAACCGACAAACCTGCAGTTTGCCGGTTTCAAGTGCCCTGGCAAAACAAACATTTGGAAAGTAAACAGAAATTGGGCAGATAGCTAGGTGGAGCAAAAAGGTCATTTTCTTACTCATATACGTACCTCCCAAGCTATCTCAAATTAATACTCTTAAAAAATCATTTGTTTTTAGAATTGTTACTGTATTAAACTAACATGTGCACCTGCCTAGCAAAATAATAAAATACGAGCAGAGATTAGTTACATATATTATAAATAAATAAAAAAGAAGTAGTGGTTGCAGTATGCTTAAAAATACATATAAATGAATGTTATGTAGTACTAGTACGTAGCACCAAATAAGTTGTTGTCTATTTAAAGTTGTTTTGGTGTTATCTTGGTGTTATCGGGGGAGGCCGGGAAATGAAGTTTCGTCAGAGTTCGATAGATGGCCCACCGGTTGACTTTTTATGATAGCCATAGCAGCAACAAGTCAGCAACACCCAATGGCTAATCCTTTACGGTGATGCATAATTATAATATATGCTACTTACTTACGATCATTTCATGTATCCTTATAGAAAAAATATTATTATATTTTAACTTATTTATTTAGCTTCAACCAATTCCATGGAAAAAATACATGTATCAATAATACATAATATCTTGATTTTACAACTATAACCTCAGTTGGTACACGTTAAAATTTATATTACATTTTATCCTTCAGTCACCACAATTCTGTCCAAATTAATGAAAAAAATTTTAAAAAATTAAATAAATAAATCAACAGTTATAATGATTAAAATTATCCAACTTTATTAAAACTAAATCGATTATGACAACACTTTAGATTTATATAAAGGGACAATTTATTTGGATGCAAAAAGTTCTCTTTCCAGATTGGAACTTTTGGATACTTCTTTTTCTTTTATGTAAATGCCACTAATAGAGCTTTTATATTAATCACTTTAGTATCAGTATCTTACACAAGATTTGTAAAATTCAAATTTTTATTTTTATAATTATAAATAATATTTTTATATCATAATAAAAAGACTAAATTTTTAAACAATGTATGTAAAGTAGAGAATAAGCATATTTAAAATTTTAAGGATTTAGAATGAAATTGTTATTGAAATTGTAACATATACTCCCTCCGTTTCTCAATAGATGTCATCAGGGTAAAAAACACACATATTAAGAAATCTAAAAGTAAAAATTATAATATTTAATGATACATAATAATTTAAAAAAGTGTATAAAAACGATGCTAAAATGTAGAGAATTGCATGAGAATAGATAAAATATTGTTTTGAAGATACAAATAATAAATGAAAAGGTATTTAGAATTATATTTATAGAAAGTTTGAGTATTAATAACATTTATAATGTCAAATATTATAAAAAATAAAATTTTAAAGTTTAAATGACAAGTATTGAAAAACAGAGGGAGTATAAACAAAATATTTAACAATAATCAAATTTGTACAGTCTACAACTTATATAAAAAATAGTTGATAAATAATTAACCATTATAGTTAAAGAACGTGAGAATGAAAATAATTAATTCATGAATACTATGTATTATAGTTAAATATTCAAATTTTTTATAATATATCCGATATTTATTAAAATAAACTATATATTTTATCGTATTACAAAACAGAGATTTGGCAGAAAATAAAAATGTTACGCTTTATAAATAAAGAACATGCAAGTGAAGATTAAAAAGCAACCTTTTAAAAAAACTACAATTGCTTACAAATCGTATCTAGGTTGATATAGTTAGTTTATATAGTAAAATCTGAAGTAGTTAATGAAAAATATTATTAAACATTTTAATTTATATATTATATAGTATTAATCATTGAATTTTTTTTATTTTTTCTTTAAAAAAGCAGAAACTAGTACAAGATCGATGATACCGAATTTTGTTAAGTGAGGTTTGTAAGCTCAATTTGAATATTGTATTAAAAAAAATGATCCACACGAATAAAAACAAAAAAGAATTTCAATTCCACCGGCAAGATGCCGCTCTTTTACAGACAGATAATGCGATAAGAAATTTTTTTTAAAAATAAAATAAAAAAGTAATAATTTAAAAAAAGGTAGAAGAAAAGCAGCTTTCCATGTATGGAATCGTGTACGTACGGTACGTTACACATAATGGTGCAACACTTATTTTATTGGTAAAGAAGCCTTTAGTTACGCGTACTGACTTATGTGTCATCACTATTACAATTTATTACGGCTACTAAACAAGACCAATCTTCATATACGTGTAGACATTAATTTGTGTTGTGCATTCCGACCTAAATTAACTGTGTTGCATTTCCCCCTTACATACCAGTACTTTTTATTATCACTGTCAAAAAGAGAATAATAATGGAAAATAAAAAAGAAATGTAAGTCATTAATTAAAAAAAAATTATGGCCTCTAATTCTTTTTAAAAAAATTGTATGTCAGGCTATAGACAAAAGAGTATTTTATACTATTATGCTAAACAATTTTATCAATATTAAAAACTACTGGTCCTGCCACCGAAAAAGAATGCGCTCCTCGCGTGTCCGATAATCTCTCCTTTAAAAATGAAACCTTGGACCGAAAACCGAAACTATAAAAGTAGTTTCGATTTTGACATAAAACCGTATATTAGAAATGTTAAAACCGAAAATCAAACCTATTAGGACCGGTTTCGATTCGTTTTTGGTTTCGGACCTAAACCAGTAAACGGTACAAATATTTAAATAATATTAAAAACAATAAAAACTACAGTGAAAAATACTCTCATCTATCCCGATAAAAATAACAAATATAAAACATCCAAATCTAATCTATCCTAATAAAAATAAAAAATATGAACAGGTCCTTTTTTTAAATAAGATCGGTTTTTCGGTTTAGACCATTGATTTTGCGGCTATTATCTGAAAACCGAACCAAAACCTATTTTCTAAAATATATAAACCTAAAACCGAACCTAAATTTTGATTGTCTTTTACTCGGTTCGGTTCGATAAACTGAACCTAACATGCTCAACTGTAAGAATTAGATACCAAGATGGAAGAGTACTTGAAACTAATGTCCAACGCGAAATATAATTTCACTAAAAATTAGAGATCCTTCCCTAATGGGCCGAATTTTTTGCACCCAAATGGAGTTTAGCAATATCAAAACCAAGATGATCTCTGCATAGAGGAGCAGATCATGTCCAAGCTCAATCACTGGTTTGAGATCAATTTCTCAAATACCAATTATAAGAGTATGATATGGAGAAAAAGACCTTACCATATTTTCAAGCACGTCCTTATATTTAGAGCATGGTAACTAAACTTTGATGTTTTAGTGAGAACATTACTGCAGTTGATGTGTGGGCCAAAATCCCTCTGATTTCACCTGAATGCATCAACAGGGCCGTCTCATTGATTTTGGAGGCCCCGTGCAAAAAATAATTAGATGCCTTAAAAAATTAAAACGTCACTAAAAAAATTGAAACGATGTTATACAGTTTATTTTAATTAATAATATTTGAAAAACTATATTTTATATGCTAAAAAATGATTTAAATAAAATTTAAATAATATAGAAATGATATATACAAGTACATAAAAAACGAAATTAAGAGGTTCATATCTATATGAAGTTATGAACTGTTTTTAGTAAAAAAAAAAAAAATTAAAAAAACAATAGAGGCCCCTAGAATCGAACCTTAATCTTTACGTACAAAATAACTACTGCCTACCAACTAGGCCAGCACAACAATCAATACATATTTTACTTTTCACTAAACTATAATTCAGATTGAGGCCCCCAAAACTTTGGGGCCCTGTTCGGTGGAACAGGCTGCACCGGCCGTTGGGCAGGGCCTGTGCATCAATAAGGCAGCTATTAGAATCATTATCGAATGAACAATGTTTGCAAGTTTATTAAACTCGACCCTTTCTCTAAACAGGAATGAGTGTCAACTATGCAAGAATTTACATATCTTGAACTGAACCTAAATAAAGAGGTTCCTATCCCGGATGAAAATGGACAAACTAGACTCTACAAAGTCTGGTTTGATGAATTCTTCAAGGGATGTGAATTATGTAGAAAAAAGTATCATGGTTTTGAGCAATATCCCACAAGAATGATTAGGGAAAAAACACAACTTCTCATTCAAAAATGGGAAAAAATGGGAGAATGGTTAAAATAAGAAAGTAAAGGGAGAAGGCAAGGATGTTGAGTGGACTCTAGTAACAAACCACTAGAAGAAAAAGAGAACCCTAGTAATATATGTTGGTGAGGTGAAATCCTATTTAACAAGAGCCAGTGGAGCTATTGTTTCTTTCAACGATCTCTCCTCTCAAAGCTCTAAAAGTAGTTTTAAAGGACCTAGTGATGTGAAAGATCAGAAAACCAACTGTAATCTAGTGAGAGAAAATCTAAGTGACATCTCCTTGAAAATGATAGGGTTGAGATATTTGGGCAAAATCAAGTGCAACCCACTTTCCTCGAGCATGAAGACTTTGTATGAGGATGAGATATTTGCAACAAATATGATAAAAGACCTTGAAGAAGATGTAAATCGATTATTTAATGGTGTTATGTTGCCTACCATTCTGCACCAAACCAGTCCCTATAGATGAGGGGATGATGATCTCTGAAGGCTCTTTCCATTCTTTCCATACTAACAACAAGATGCGTAGATTGATGAAGGAGATGGATGTGAAAAGTGAGTAGGATACAAAGCATGAAGACTTTATGATGAATCCTTTGTGAGATTTTTGAGCCTATCCTTGACTTTCTTAATATGACCCCTAGTTAGATTGGCATATAAGCGAGCTAGATGATCCAACAAAGCTTTAGAGGACTCAGTCATGGATAGACGGTAAATAGTAAATTCATAAAGAGTAGAAAAGAAATAGGGCTCAACCAGGACCGGAGTTGTCCTGGTCAAACCTACAGAGCATCAAAGTTTATCATCATGCAAACATAAGGGCTAAAACAAGGCCCTAATACTCCTGGTAGGCATGCAAGCCCCCTGAACGTACCATCTACCATCAACTGACTATGAATATAAATAAAATACATCTCACGGCACTGTCTATAAGGTCCTTCCACCTTCGGCAATGCCATCAGCAGAATGGAGCACTCACAGACCATCAAGGTGCCTAACCAACGGATCATGATATCATTCACCTTCGGCATTGCCATCAGCAAATGAGTCTCAAGTCCGGGACAAAATATCAACAATGAAACATGCAGGCCAAGAGCAGAATACAACTCTGGCATAAAGAATAAATCATACAAAGTGCTAGACCTCAAACCTCTCTCCAACTCTATCTGGGAAGGCCTCATAAAGTAACCTGTATGTATGCCCTCTAATCATCCGGACCAGGATATCAATGGGGATCTTGTTCCGGTCAAATACCAGGGCATTCCTGGAGTGCCATAAATAGTAGATCGTCGCTGAGAAGGCGTATATACGTGCCCTGCTCGTCCAGCTCCTCCCTGGTGCAGAGTGTAGTAGATATGCTATGACGTCTGTCCTCGAGATCATCTCTGTAGACATCCGGAATCCGTAGCATACCTGCCTCCAAACCTCCCTGGCATAGGTGCATCCAAAGAACAAGTGGTCATGTGACTCACTCTCCAGACCACACCAATGGCAGGTAGGATCTATCTCGAGGAAGTGTAATCTGTCTTTGGTCGATAGGCGTCCTAGAATCGCCATCCAAAGGATAAAGCAGTGCTTGGGCGTGTTGCCCGTGTCTCATACTATCCTGGACCAGTCCATCTCCTCTCCATGCTCTCTGATCACGTCGTAGGCATCTGTGACTCTGAACTTGTCCCCATGGCAGCAGCTGTCCAACACCTCCTCTAGTGTCGTCTCCTCACCCACAAACGTGGCTAGCTGATCTCTGGCTCCGATTATGGCCTTCACTAGAGGCGAGTCACGTCTGTGGGTCATCCAGTGGTCTGGCTCAACCACCTTTTAGCATGAATATGCCAGTAGTACTTACACATAAATGCCGAGTTCCAACACCTGAGGTTACGAAGACCCAAGCCACCCTCTCTCCGGGGCATGCATACTCGTGTCCAAGCTACTCTGGGCCAGCTCCCAAGGAACTGTCTGCATAGTCCTGTCAGCCTATCCATCACCAGCGCGGGGACCGGTAGTATCGACAGCCAGAAGTTCTCCGTGCCCTGAAGGACCGTCCTGATCAGCTCCAGTCTACCTGCAAAAGACAAATGTCTCTTGTTCCACGCGCAGATGTACCTCCCAATCTTATCCAGGAGTGGGGTGTAATCAGCTGCCCATAAAACATGAGGTGCTATGGGGATTCCCAGGTATCGGAAAGGAAAGGTTCCCGTAGAGAATCCCGAAAGCGAGGTTAATTCGTTTGTCTCTGTTTCAGAAACAGAGGCTAGGAAAATTGAAGATTTCGGGAGGCTAACTGCTAATCCCGAAATCTTTTCAAACCTGCATAAGCAATCCATAAGGATGCTTACTGACTGCACATCCCCTCTACAGAAGAGAACGACATCATCCGCATACATCAGGTGAGAAATCCTGAGTTCCTCACAGTGCTGATGGAAACGGAAGCCAGGTCTAGAGGTCTCGTTGCGTATCATCCTGGAAAGGAATTCCATGCAGATGACAAAAAGCAACGGAGATATAGGACACCCCTGTCTAAGCCCACGCTTTCCCGGAAATAACCCATGCATTGTCTTGTTTACCCGGATGGAGTAGGACGCTGTGGTGACACACTCCATCACCCAGTCAATGAACCTGGTCGGGAAACTCAGCTCTGTCATGGCATAGCGGAGGAACTGCCAGGATATCGTGTCGTAAGCTTTAGCTAAGTCAATGTTCATGAAACACCGCTTAGTATCCCTCTTGACACTATATCTCCGTAGGAGTTCCTGGACAAGGAAAATATTGTCAGACATCAACCTCCCTGGGATGAAAGCAGATTGTGCCGGGTCAATGAGGTACCCAAGACATGGCCCTAATCTGTTTGCAATCAGTTTGGTGATGATTTTATAGACAACATTACAACAGGAGATAGGCCTAAGCTGGTCTACTCGAGTTGGGGAGTCAACTTTCGCTATCAAAGAAACCGAGGTATGGTTAATTTGTCTGAGCAATTTCCCATTAATAAAGAATTCCCTAACTGCAGCACAAACCTCACTCCCAGTCGTCTCCCAAGTTTGCTTAAAGAACTTGGAAGATAAACCATCTGGTCCTGGTGCTCTGAGGTCTCCAATCGACCAGAGAGCCTGCTTTATCTCATCATTAGTAACTGGTCCAATAAGTTTTTCCTGGTCCAGATCCTTAACCCGTGGTCCCACCGCAAACCAATCCCTCGGTGGTACCTCAACCTGCCTCTCAGTCCCAAACAGCCCCTGGTAATACGTCACAAACTCATCCGCTACTTCTACTAGGGAAGTGGTAGTAGAGCCATTAGGTAAATGGAGTGCAGGAATAAAATTCCTTTGTCCATTTGCCTTCATGAGACCATGGAAGTACGATGTAGTCCTATCACTGTTAAGGACGTACCTCGACTTAGCTTGTTGTTCAAAGAAACTCCTCTCTGCAGAAGAAAGCCTTTTGGCTTTTGTTCTACAACTCTCAAGCTGGGCCCGCAAGACCTCAGAAGTCGGATCCAACCTAACGTTCTCAAGGCATGTGGCATACTCCTCATTGGCCACTTTGGCCTTCTCAGAGATATGTCCAAAATGCCTCCTATTTAACCCACGTAGCGGTCATTTCATGCCCCTGAGGAGGTTGCAGAGGCGAAACTGATAGGTCCCCCTAAGGTGACACTTCCAGTTCTCCTCTACTATCTCCTGGAATTGGTCATGACCTGTCCACATATTGAAGAACTTGAAATTGGGCTTTCCAGCCCGGGGACGGCGGATAAGATGCGCTATAGCCGGCTTATGATCCGAAAACTGCCACTTATTCGGAAAGCTAGCGCGGCAATACATCTCCTGGTCCAACCAATCCAAATTAACAAAAATCCTGTCAATCCTACTCCAGATGGTACCATTAGTCCAGGTGAACTTGTTATCACTCGTGAAAGGTACATCTGTGAGACCTAGATCCTGACAGACATCCAACATACCCCTGCACTCGTACATCCGTACGGGCTCCCCATTGATCCTCTCGTCGGGATACATGACATTATTGAAGTCCCCCAAAACCATCCAGGGTATAGAGTAGTCCCTAAACCAACGTCTAATGGGTTCCCACACTCGCCTTCTGTAGGCAATGCTACCTTTCCCATAGACAAAACACACCCCATACTGCACACCAGTTACTCTACAAGTAACTAGAACAGTGATAAACTGCTCCCCAATCTCTCCAACAGTAAGGTCAAGACGGGTATCATCCCAGAGTACAAGTATGCCACACCTATCATCAATCTCAAAGTTAGTGACATACTTCCAGTTTGGAAAACTGGAAGCCATCGCACGGTGGATATCTAACGGTCTAGACCCATACTTGGTTTCCAGTACACCACATAAGCATCCATCAAACTCCCTCAGCAGCTCGGTCAACCCTTTTTCTTTTTGGGGTTGGGTAAACCCCTGGATATTCCAAGAGATGACACTCATCGGGAGACCGTCTGTCTAGTGGTCCTCCCCTGGGCCCTAATATCCGCCTCACCTGTGAGCTAGATGCTAGCCTCGTAGATCTACGCTCAGGTATAACAACCACCTCTCTCCTAAACTTGCTTCCTATCCCTAGGGGCTTTTAAGATAGTAGGGGTTTTAACTTTTTCTGTACTACCTCTGTCTCTCTGGGTACGATGTGCACGCCTTTCCGACCTAGATAACACTCTCTGGAATCCTCCATTCCTATCATTACTTTTGCCATTATCGGTCTCTATTTCCAAAGCCTTATATGTATTCGAAGTTTTGATATTAGGGGTAGTATACGATTTCCTTCTACTCTCGACACTCACCCTATCATCCTCACTCTCCTGGCTATCCTCCGAGTCCTTCTCCACTCCCGTAGCCTCCTCATACCTGTCAACCTCTGTGTCACTAATTCCCGTGTACGTGTAATTCGTACTCTCACTATCAGAGCCCATCTTAGTATTAGCTAGCGCTCCCTCAAAGCTAGACTCAACCACCATTTCCTTTTTCTTTCCCGAAGAGGATTTTGTTGTCCCTTTTGGGGACAACATTTTAGGTCTAACTATCAACTCTCTCTCTTTTGTGCCAATCCTGATCGTGCCTTCCCCAGAAGGTCTCTCCTTTCTGTGTCCGCTTCAGTCACCCTCTACCAAAGTGGCCTTTATGGAAGCCACCCGGCCGACCTCCACAGCCACCCTCTCGTCATTGGCCACCTTCTTCGCCTCTCGGCGTCGACGGCGCCTAATGGCAGACTTACTTATTGGTCTTTCGGCATCAGTTGTAGGCCTACTATCAATTTTAGGCCTATCAACCTCCACCTCACCCTCCTTCTTTGGGAGTCTAAGTTCCTCTCCTATCTTCCTTTTTCCTTTTTCCTTTTTCCTCAACGGTAAACCGTTTTCTAATCCCATATGTCGTTTGTCCCTGTACCTGAGCATTATTCCTTCCCTTCCAGACTCTTTGCTGGCCTCTTTGTGATTACCATTCCCTTCTCTAACATTGTCCTCCCTAGTTCCTGGTCTAGGCCTCATCCCTGGGGATGCCTCTTTTTTCTTTGAAGGAGCATTCCTCCTCATTATGCCCAAAGGTAAAACACCCCTTACAACATTTCGGCTCATTTTCAATAAGCACATTACTAACCATCTTAATCCCATCATCAAACTCTAGGGTGACCTCTCTCCTAATCTCCTCAGCGAAATTCATTTCAATCAGCACTCTCGCATAGGAGCCCCTTTTCCTCTCCCCAGTGACGGGATCCGTGTGTAGGGGTTTGCCTAACATGGAGGCCACCCGTCCAAGGATGGCAGGTGACCAATAGTTATTAGGGATACCGTATAACCTAACCCATAGGGGTATAGTAGCTACATCCCTCTTATTAAAAGCAAATTTATCCGGAACATGCTTAAGGATTAAAGGTCTACCATGGATCTGGTACGGTCCCCCCGGAGAACTCTGTCTCTATCCCCATCATTATCAAACATGAAAATAAGCCATCCGGCTTCCGTTTTAAGTTTAGATTGGACCCCCCAAGATTGTTGTAGGTCCCTAATAGCGTGATATCCAGGATAATACCCCACATACTACCCAAGTAAGCAGCTACCCCACACTTGCTCCCTAGGTAGAGCTTCAGCACATTTTATCTTAACGGTATCACCCGTTAGGGGGTGTATACTCAAGAGTCCCCCCCTATCCCTCTATTCATAAAAGTCCTAGGTAGAGGCTTAGTCCAGGCATTTTGCCTTGGAGGAGCCTCACCAGAAGTGCCATCAGTGCCCGTGCGGGGAAGATTCGGAAAGTCCTTATTGTTAAGAATAGTTCCACTACCCATTCCCCTAGTATTAGTTCCCGGCTTAGTAATGATCCTATTAGATAGGGGTAACATAGAAGGCCGTGTGGTATGTGTTATTATGCGGGGCACGGTGTGATCCGTATTATTAACATCCTCAGTAGCAGGTGTGGTTATACTCAGATTCTATCATTGCCAGTATCATGCGTAACCACGTTATTATCCACATGCATATTACTAGGCATAACAGTAGGCAAGACAGTATTTCCATAATTATCAGTCATATCATGTTGAATACTATCATCAATAGCCATCATATTGCTAGTATCCATGATTTGTAAATCAGAGTTATTTAATTTCATGCTCATTTCCATTTACAATCATCAAAGCAAGTGCATGTAATATACGAGTATTTAGATCATGCTCATTATCAGATAAAATATCGCTCGTACCAATAACAGTCTCAAGGTCCATACCTGTGCGGTCTTCCTCGTGCAAGACCGACTCCGCTATAGTCATGGCCATGTGATTACCATCTCCTCCTCCCTTCTCTGCCACCACCACGTCCAGCCCAGTAGGCGTCCAGTCCAGCGCCTCATTCCTTGCTTCCATCGTCCTAAGCAACTTCCTTGCAAGCTCCTTGACGAAGTCATTTTCAGTTGGTTCGGTGACTTGTCCGCCTTGGCTTTCTGTTGACACCACCTGCCTCCCAATGTGGGGTATAGTCGGGCCAATTTCCATTTCAAGGCCTGGTTCCACCATTTTCCCGCCCGTATCCTTAGAATGATCAAAATTGCCGCTCAAAGACCCTTCCTGTTCAATTTGCCCGCCTGAGACTTTTGGCTGCAGCGTTGGCTTCCCAGGTGTACCTATGATCGGGCAAATTTCATTCTCAGGGCCTGGTTCCAACTTTTGTCCGTCCTTAGTCCCGGATTGGCTCAATTGGCCCCTCAAATTTGCCTCCTGTACTTTCTGTCCGCCTGGGTCTTTTAGCATGAGCGTTGGCTCCACAAGTGCCTCTTTGGTCGGGCAAATTCCAGGGACGGACTCAGATTCGCCCATCTTCCTCTTCATGGCATTGCTTTCCTCCTTTTCGGCCTTGTCAATGGCCTCCAGACCAATCTGTCCGCCTGGGGTATTGGCTGGCGGCGTTGGCTTCCCAGGTATGGCGTTAGTCGGGCCAATTTCAATCTCAGCCCCTGGATCCATCATCTTCGTGCCTTTGACAAGCCTTTTGTCTTCCATGACCTCCACCCTAGCTCCTTTTTCCAGTTGTCCGCCTGGGCCATTGGTGAGTTGATTTGGCTCCCCAAGGGTCACTTTAGTCGGGCCATTTTCGTTTTCAGCTTCAATGCCCGCCATCTTTATCTCTTTGGCATTCATTTTCCCCAAATTCCCCTTTATGGCGGGGGCGCTCCGTCGGCGGCTACCGGTGCCTTCGTGTCTTTGCTTGTGGCTGCCAGCCGTCTTGCCCCCTGCAGAATGGACGAGAGTTTAGATTCCAAGTGCTTGATTGTGACAAGCTTACCTTCTTTGGTCATTCCGGCCTTGACATTGCCCATGACAATGATTCCCTCTTCCTCCATGCTTGATTGATCACGTGCTTGGGATGCTTGGACGTGTGATCCACGTGCAACCAGCGCGGGCCAGTCAGAAGCTTTCCTTTTTGGCCATCTTCCATTTGAAAAGTTGCCTTGTCACCTTTGGTCAACTTTCCTTGCATGGGTGCTTCATTATGGTATGGGTATACCACACTTTCCTCTTTCGTGGGTTCCCTTTGGTAACATATCTTCCTAGTTTGGAAGGTATGTTTGGAGCCGTTGCCACCTTGGACGCCAGCCACCGCCGCCTCTAGCTCCGGCCTCCCCACCGCCACCTCCATGGCTTTCAACGTAGTTGTTCCTTTTTGTATTTTTCCTTTGCCGTCCAACCTTGGTTGGTCTCCCCTCCCGGCGCCTGAGCATTTTGTCCGTCCTCCTTGGATTGCTTCCTCCTCCACCTCTCCGCCTGGATCAAGATCCGCCGCCCCACTCCCTTAGCTTTGCTCATCCCTGCCCCC
>NCTC01000649.1:0-12934 GCA_002319775.1 Fagopyrum tataricum | reverse complement strand
AGGACCTGATGAGGCTACATGGGAGACTGAGGATAGTATTCAAAGGAAACTATCCAGAGTTTTATGCCGAGATAATGTACTATAGGATCGACGAGTAGATCTTAGTACTATCTTGGTGTGAGTGTTGTGATTATGTGCTTATATGCTATGATGTGTTTATTTTCGTGCTAGCTATGATGTGATTTATGATCTTATTAGATCTTGTTGTGCTAGTAGGATTGCTGTTTATGGCTGGAGATGGCTCTTTCCTCCATGCTATTGTGATGTGATTAGGGTTTAGCTGGAGATGGTTATTCCTCCATGCTATTTTTGTGGACATAGTATTGTTGGAGATATTTTTCCTCCATGCCCTTCTATTATGAGTATGATATGGCTAGAGATGTTTTTCCTCTATGCCCTTGTGATGTGATTATAGTATTGGCTAGAGATGGTTTTCCTCTATGCCTTGGACAGTATAGGGATCTTATTGCTGGAGATGTTTTCCTCCATGCTTTGTTTGAGGTTATAGAGTGGTATAGGTTGGTACCATACGTGCGGAGATGTGATGCCTCTGATAGAGAGAGTTATACCTCGGCTTCTAAGTCCGAATGGTTTTCGGATTTTACAAGTTTCGGGACGAAACATGTTTTTAGGGGGGTGAGATGTAAGAGCCTTGACCTTTAGGAGCTGAGCCAGCTTAGCCGCCCCTGCGTGTTATAGAGCGCCCTTGCGGCTGAGCCCATGATCCGCCCCTACGGTTTCCTACGGATGCAGCCGATTTTGTTGACTCTTGACCCGTGCTTTACTCTCTTTCCCTTTCCTTCTTTCTTAGCCTTTCCCTTGGCTTGCTGAGCAAGGGTTCTTCATTTTTCAGCTATCTCACGAGCTTCTTCTTGCCTCCTTTCTCCTCCGTGATCTTGCTCTTGTTTCTCCTTAGTGTGGAAGAGTTGTTTTTTATGGGTTTTGGTTGATGTTGATGTGTGGATGTGTACTGCTCAGCTTTGGAGCCAGCTGTTGGTATTTGTGATCATTCCTTGCTTAGGCCATTGTAGTAGGTAAGCTTCTTGCTTCTTCCTTTCTTTCTTCATTGGGATTCCTCTACCTTAGCCTAGGATTAGATGTCGGGAGGTTACGCTCTGCACTGTCGCCGCCCCCGCGCCAGTGAGACGCTGCCTCTGCGGGACTTTGTCACCGCACCCGCGCCCGGAAGTTTCCGCCCCGCGGCCACGGTCACCGCTCCTGCGTCAGTGTGCCGCCGCACCTGCGGTTGCCTTTGCTTCGCCCTTGTGTCCCTCCTATCACGTAGGTGCGTCTTGTCTCGGATCTACTAGAGTAGTATGGATCCTTTCCTTTCCTAGTATGAGCGGGTTAGTAGCATGCTAGGTACGTGTATGAGGATAGGATGACGATGAGTATGATATCGATAGGTACCGGTTTTGGCTTCGAGGGTTATAAGTTGGATATGATCCTTATGGATCCCTTGGGTCTAGGTGTGACCCCTTTGATTGATAGGAGATTTTATATCTCGTTATGCCTTGTTTTTAGGCAGTGTTGTCCTCCAGTTTGGAGTTGATCGTGTTTGAGACTACTTCGAGGTTGAGGTAAGTCCATAGGACTTACTTAGCTACCATCCTTATACTGGATGTATGCATGAGTGGTGTGTGTTATATGCTTGATAGCATGCGATGTTGTTTATTACCGGACCTATGGTTTAGTGACCGCCCATTGTAGTGGCTGTGACAACTTGGCCTTTCATCCCGTAGTGGAGTCTGGGAGGTTCTCTGTAGTCAGGCCATATCTGGTATATCGGGAAGGGCACTTACCACTCCTTATGGTATATGGGAAAGTGCGCTTATACCACTCCAGCTGGCTATAGCACTCAGAGGCGAGGATTATATATATTCCTCTTGTCAGTGTTCGCTGATTTTACAACCCTATAAACCTTTATCAATAATGATAAAGACCTATAAGTTAGTAAAACAAGGAAGGGATAGTTTTATATTTATAACCTGTAATAATTCCCTAAATAGCAACGGAACCCATAGTGTATGGGTCAATCACAGTAAAGGTAAGTATTCTAGGGTCGATCTCAGGGGACTGAGAGGATTAATATGCAATTATGATTATAAATAGAATAGATCTCAATTAAAGACAGGAGGTTGGAAAAGATAAGGGAAAGAAGTCAAAAAGGGTTTTGAAGAGGTTTTAAGGACTCGCAATCCAATTGTTACTATTGATTGAAAAGTCAAAACAAACAAACAAAAAGGGAAAATAAAGATAATCAAGTTAAAGGAAAGAAACTGGATTCCAAGGGTTCAAGGTCAATGTTTATACATATAGATTCAGGGAAGACTCATAAAGATATATGGTAGAAAAAGCCACAGGGATGAACGTCTCTAGGGCTGACGGTCTATTACCGGGTAAGTCTCAAGACTATCTAGTTCCAAACCAACTACCTATTACCGGGTAAGTCTCAAGGTAGAGAGGTAGGAAATTCTGAACAAACCAAACTACAACCTAAAGGAAAGGTAACCCATTTCCGGGTAAGTCTCAGGTATTACCCTACTTAGGAAGGAATCTAAGCACATTCAACCAATAAAGGATAAACCTTTATTACCTATGATCAGTCTCTCATGTATCTATGAAGGAATATCACCGGGTAAGTCTCAATTCCAACTTAGGTTACTAGCTAGAAGGATTCTAACTAGATTCAAGTCCAAGCCAACCATTAGGATTTCAAGGCAATTCAAATCCAAAACAAAGCACAATCTAATTCATCATAATCAAAGGCATAAACAAATCCCTGTCAACCTTAGAACCACAAGGTTCTAGCCAATAACAATCATATCAAAGAAGACAAATAAAAAGATAACAAAAGGGAATAAAAGAACTTAGCTTTAATAAATGTAAACTTGAAATCTTGACAAATCTTGAATCCCACAAAGTCTTCTCAACAAAACTGAATGTAAAAGTATGAATCTTGAACCTAAACTAATGAAGAACAAATAGAGAAGAAGAAGAGAAAGGAAGAGAGGCGGGTTAGGCCCTCCAGGGCTAGCTCTGGGCGACTCCTAGCACTAAAGACGGACTAATTCGGACCAAAACCGGACCCTTAGAAATAACATAGAGCTTCCCTTTTATAGGCAACAACCTTACAAAGGACGGGCTGGGCCAAAACCGATCCAAAAATAAGATAAAATCGCCGAACAAGAAATCTCGGGCAGAAATCTCGGCCGAGATCAGGCCAGTCGGGACCGAGAGATTTGGCAACAGAAAGTTCAACGGCGTCAGCACATCGGGAATCTCGGCCGAGATTAAGAAATCTCGGCCGAGCTCGGACCGTCTCGGCCGAGCTCGGACCATCTCGGCCGAGCTAGGGGCCATCTCGGCTGAGCCAAGGGCCATCTCGGCCGAGCCAAGGCCATCTCGGGCCGGAGCCAAGTCCATCTCGGCCGAGCTAGGTGAAATCTCGGCCGAGATTTTGGACCATCTCGGTCTGGTCTGACCAAGATCGGTCCATCTCGGTCCGAGACGCCGGTCTTCTTCGTTCCTTCGCTCCTTTAGCTCGATTCCTCGCCTTTCCCCGTGCACGTACGCTTGCTCCAATGCGTCCACTTCGAGGTTTGATCCTCAAATACGGCCGTTTTAGTCTCCAAAATGTGCCAAATCACCTACAAAGCCACAAATAGCGTGTGTAGACATCTATTCTTGCAAAGTAGACCTAAACAAGCATAAATTGCACAAACTAAGGCTAAAACATGAATGCGGAAAGGGGGAAATCTAACTAAATGCATGAGTAAAACAGGTCGATAAATCATGTTTATCAGTCACCTATATTCATATGCAGATATTTATACGATTTGAGTGTTGGACCTTATAAAGATAATTAACTAGGCAAATGTGTGACGGCATGATTATATGTTTGTGTTTTCTAGAAGTGTGTTTGTGCTTATGCATCTTCTACATATATGTGTTTGGTTAGCTAACGGTTTTATACCGTGTTGTAGATCCTTTGTAGGTTAGGAGAGTTGCAGCCGTGATCCAGATGGGGTAATCCCGCTAAGGGCTCCGTACACTAGGTTATGCGAGGGTTATGGGATTTTGTATGTACAGTTATATGTTTTGGTTGTACTCAACGGTTCTTATGTAAACCTTTCAATATATATATATATATATATACATTTTGATGTTTTGGTTTCAATCTATATGTGCCTTGTTATAAGATCCATGTAAGAGCCTTAGTCTTTTCGGACCGAGTTTTGTCCTTAGCCGAGATTGGCTTTGGCCGAGATTGGCCTTGCCGCACGCCGCGGGCATGTCTTCCGCCCCTGCGGGTTTTTCGCTCCCGCAGCCCAGGGAACCGCCCCCGCGGTTTCTTGGCGGCAGCAGCCGGTTTTGTTGACTTCTTTGACCCGTGCTTTACTCTTTCCTCCTTTTATTCTCTTCCTTAGCTGATCAAGGGTTTCTTCATCACTTCATTTCTAGTTTCCCTACGTCCTTCTTGCTTCCTCCTTCATCTCCTTGATCTAGTTCTTGTTTTCCTTGGGTTTGGAAGAGAATTGGTGTTGTGACCTTGTTGAGGTTGATGATGTGCTTAATTGTTGAGCTTGTGATGCCAGCTGGATAGTGTTGTGAACTTGTCTTGCCTAGACCAGCAGTAGGTGTGAGTTCCTTGCTTCTTCATCCTTCCTTCCCGTCTTTCTTTCTTGTTCTTCCTTTGCTTAGCTTAGGATTAGATGTTTGATCATAGATTGCTGTTGGTATGTGTATGTATATGTATATGCTTGGTTTTGGCTCAAAGAAGACGTGATTTGATCACGTGAAGAGTGAAAGAAGACTCGCGGGGCTGCATCCTGCATTGTCGCCGCCCCTGCGCCTGGAAGCCACCGCCCCTGCAGAAGACGTGTCACCGCACCGCGGCCAGAAGCTACCGCCCCCACGGCAACGGTCACCGCTCCGCGGCCAAGTGTCACCCGCGCCCTGCGGTTGCCTACATTCCACCTTTGCGTTCCTTGATCACGCAGGTGCGTCTTGTCCCGGGACTACCTATAGTTGGGTAGTTCCTATCATTTCCTAGTATGAGGGAATTAGTACCATGATAGGTATCGGATGATGATGAGTATGATATAGATATGCCGGTTACGGCCTTGAGGTTTACGAGTTGGATATGATCCTTTATGGATCCCTTGGGTCTAGGTGTGACCCTTTGTGTGATAGGAGTTTGATATATATATTTATGTCTTGTATAGGCCGTGTTGTCCTCCAGTTTGGAGTGGACCTGAGTGAGAGCTGATCGTAGGGATATTACTTCTGAGGTTGAGGTAAGTCCATAGGACTTACTTAGCTACTATCCTTATATTGGATGTATGCTTGAGTAGTGTTTGTTATATGCTTTGTAGCATGCGATATGGTTCATTACCAACCTATGTTATATTGACCGCCCATTGTAGTGGTTGTGATAACTTACCTTTCATCCCGTAGTGGAATCTGGGAAGTTCTATGTAAGCTAGTTAGACCTGGTATACGGGAAGGGCACCTACCACTCCATACGGTATACGGGAAAGTGCGCTGATACCACTCCAGCTAGCTATTTCACACAGAGGCGAGGATCATATACATACCTCGTGTCACATATTTTCATATACAGATCTATATACTATTTGAGTGATTGACATTATTAAAGATAATAAACCGGGTAAATGTGTGATAGCATGATAATATGTTAATATTCCTGATGTGTGTTTGTACTCTAGCATCTTCTTATATATGTGTATAGTTTAGCTAACGGTTTTATAACCGTGTTGTAGATCCTTTACAGGTTAGGAGAGATGTAGAGTGATCCGGAGAGGTGATCTGCTGAGGGTTCCGTACACTGGGGCGACATCGTGGGATTTGGGTTATTTATGTCATACGGACTTCTGTTTTGACCTTGTACTCAACAGTACTCTGTATTACTTTTTTGATATGTATATATATCAGTTTTATGTTTTGTTTTAATCGATTGGTTCCTTGTTGTAAGATTCAGTGAAATTGTTGTCAGGCTAGGGTCAGGATCCATTGTGAGATCCTAGCCCAGTAGCACCTCGAGTCCTACGGATTTGGGGTGTTACAAAGTTGGTATCAGAGCCCAGATTGACAACAATGGCACTAGTAATCTGCAATAAAGTTCGAATAGATAAGTAAACAGAACCCGAAAGGGTCTGACTTTTCAAAAGGTTTTGGTTTTGAAATGAGTACAAATGTTTTGGGATACCGTGTACGTGAGCCATCGCCCCTCTGAAGATCTCGACAGTGTATATATATAGATATTCTGTTGTGATTGATTTGATATATACATATGGCATATATATAGCCTTCTAAGTTAGGTTTATGCTCTGCAGATGGCTCAGACTAGAGCTGTATCTGCAAATGGACGAGGTAGGGATAGATCCCCTCTTCCTCCAGTAGGGGTAGGACAGAGTCAGATTCCCGATGTTGATCCATCTGCAGCGGAGAAGGTTCATGAGGTTGCTGCTGAGAGCGTTGTTCTTGAGGCTGGGAACGGTATAGCTGGGAGACATATACCACAGCGAGTCCAGTCTGATGACTCGGGTTATGTCATTTTGAGGGGACCAGATTTCCGCGCATACATCAGACAAGTGGAGGAGGCTGCTAGAGTGGGTAGATGTACCCCGGATCTGCCAGCACATGGGGAATCGTTTGAAGGGCTTCATAGAATTACTCAGGTGCTAGTTGTACCGGCACGTGCTGCTGAGATTGCTCCAGATTCAGAAGATCATAGAAGGTCTGGGAAGAGACAGCGGACTGGGCAAAATAGTGGTTCTGGAGGAGTTCCTGGTTTTGAACGAAATCAGAGATGCCCGAGTTATCCTACATCTACACAGGTTGCGGTTACAGGTCGACAATGTTATAACGGTGAGGAATTTGGACATTTACGACCAGCGTGCCCAAGGCAGATAGTGACTTGCTTTACTTGTGCCGAACGAGGCCACAAAGCTGTTTTTTGTAAGAAGGGTGAGGCTTCATCTCAGCAAGGTGTTGGTGGAGTTGCTGGTTTAGGGCGAGGTCAAAGCCACCATAATCATCCTTCATCTGCACTAGTTGCGGATAAGGGAGTACAGTGTTACAACTGTGGTAAGTACGGACATATGCGGTCAGAGTGTCTGAAACAGACGGTGATTTGTTTCACTTGTGGAAAACCAGGGCACAGACATGTTTTCTGTAAACGGGGCAGAGCTTTATTACAGCAAGATTCTTCTTATGTTAGTGCAGTAGGAGGTGGGCAGAGGCCACCTCAGCAGCAGAAAGTTCAGGGACAGAAGAGAGTCCCAGATCGTCTTACCACTCAGGGATCTGCTCCTGAGCCGAGTAGAGGCGGAGATCGTGGTGGGGGTACCACGGATACCAGAGGACCACAGGGTCGAGTTTTTGAGCTGAGGAATGCAGAGGAACCAGCTGCACCGATTGCTACAGGTACCATTTTGATCTATGGTTTACCTGTTAGTGTTTTGTTTAATACTGGAGATATGTACTCTTTTATTTCTGATGCATGGGTCGATCGTTTGAGTTTAGATATGATTGAGGGGATACCCTTTAGTATAGGGTTACCCGATGGTAGTAGGGTTAGAGGTACCGTGAGATCCATAGCTGTCCCATTACTGTAGGGACCCGTGTTTTGCTTGTGGACTTCTTTGTCATGCCATTAGTGCATGAAGAAGTCATTCTAGGTATGGATTGAATGGATAGACATTCTGCAGTCTTAGATGTGGGTAGGAGGACTGTTACCCTCTCTACCGAGTTAGGTCAGATAGAGGTTTTCCGAGGTTGGGACCTTGGAAAATCTGGCATGGTTATCAGTGCGATACGGGCTGCAAGTATGATTACACAGGGCTGTGATGCCTTCTGGTGTTATGCCATGAAGGAGGGGGAGAGTCCAACATTAGAGGATATCCCAGTTGTCTATGATTTTGCTGATGTATTTACTGAGCCGTCCAGTTTTCCGCCTCAGAGGAGTGTGGATTTCAGTATTGAGTTAGAGCCTGGTACGAAACCGATCTCGAAAGCCCCATACCGGATGGCGCATGTCGAGATGCTGGAGCTGAAGAAGCAACTTGAGGAGCTGGCCGAGAAGGGCTTTATTCGCCCTAGCGTGTCCCCATGAGGGACACCTGTCCTCTTCGTACGGTAGAAGGACGGATCACTGAAGTTATGCAAGGATTACAAAGAGCTGAACGAGGTGACTATCAAGAACAAGTATCCATTGCCGCGTATTGATGAATTGTTAGATCATCTTCAAGGAGCGACTGTATTCCCCAGGATTGACCTACGCTCAGGATATCACCAGCTGAGGGTGAGAGAGCTTGATGTGCATAGGACAGTATTCCGGACCAGATATGGACACTACGAGTTTGTAATGATGCCATTTGGACTTATGAATGCCCAGCAGTCTTCATGGAATTGATGAACAGCATCTTCATTGACTTCCGGGATCAGTTTGTGGTGGTCTTTATAGATGACATTCTGGAATATTCTCGCAGTGGAGAGGAGCATGCAGGACATCTGAGGATTGTATTGCAGGTTTTACGGGATAGAGAACTTTATGCTAAGTTCTCTAAGTGAGAGTTTTGGATGCCAGAGGTAACATTCCTGGGTCATGTAGTTTCAGCTGAAGGGATCAAGGTGGATCCAGCGAAGATAGAGGTTGTAGCAGCTTGGACGACACCGACGAACATCAAGGGATTTTCTGTGATTGCCCGTCCACTGACGAGTTTGCTGAGGAAGACTACCAGATTTGTGTGGTCTGATCAGTGTATGCAGAGTTTTGAGGAGATAAAGAGACGCCTGACTTCTGCTCCTATTTTGGCACAACCAAAGGGTACAAAGGATTCTGCGGTTTATAGTGATGCATCCAAGCTAGGCTTGGGATGTGTTTTGATGCAGAGAGGCAGGGTGATTACATATGCGTCTTGACAATTGAAGACGTATGAGGAGAACTACCCGACTCATGATCTGGAGTTGGCAGCGGTAGTTCATGCACTGAAGATCTGGAGACATTACCTGTATGGTGCTATAAGTCAGATCTTCAAAGACCATAAGAGTCTGAAGTACATTTTCACGCAGCGGAATTTAATAACCTCCAGCGTATGTGGCTCGAGTTGATCAAGGATTTTGCTTTGGAGATTCTGTATCATCCAAGGAAGGCGAACATTGTCGACGACGCCCTGAGCAGGAAGACGCCTCAAGAACAGGCGATTGCGAGATTGACAGTTCAGCATCAGTTGTAGAGAGACCTGATTTGGTTCGAGTTGGACATCGAGTTTCCTGATGAGGATGCCTGGTTGAGTACTTTAGAGGTTCTACCTAATCTGTTGGGTGAAATCCAACAGAAGCAGGAGACCTGCCCGACACTACTGAGGATACGAGATAGGATGTCTCGGGATGAGGCACCACAGTTTCTGCTAGGAGCAGATGGAGTTTTAAGACGCCGCGGTCGCGTCTGTGTACCTGCTGATACAGAGCTGAGATAGAGGATCTTACAGGAGGATCACTTTACACCTTACTATGTACATTCAGGTACAAGCAAGATGTATCAGGATTTGAGACGTTTATATTGGTGGGAGGGCTGAAGACCGATGTAGCCAGATTTGTGACACAGTGTGCGACCTGCCAGCAGGTCAAGATAGAGCACAGCAGACCTGGAGGTGAGCTTCATCCCCTTCTTGTTCCACAAAGGAAGTGGGAGGACGTCACCATGGATTTTGTGACTGGACTGAGGATGAGCCGGAGCTTTGATGTCATCTTGGGTTATAGTGGACCGACTGAAGAAGACGGCACGTTTTATCCCTATTAGGAAAACATGGCCGGTGAGCAGATTAGCAAAGGAGTACACTAGGCAGTTAGTGAGACTCCATGGTATACCGAAGACGATCGTCTCAAACAGAGATGGACGATTTACCTCGAGATTTTGGCAATAGATTCAGACTGCCCTAGGGACGAGTTTGCACTTCACGACTGCGTTTCATCCTCAAACAGATGGTCAGTCAGAGAGGACCATTAAGACCTTGGAGGATATGCTGCGAGTTTATGTGTTGGATTGGGGCAAGTGTGGACGGATCATCTCCCACTAGTTGAGTTCTCCAACAACAATAGTTGGCATGCATCTATTGGGATGGCCCCATATGAGGCACTGTACGGACAGAGATGTTGTACCCCATTATGTTGGGATGAGCAGAGCAGTGTTAGTGGTTTGATACCTGATCAGACTCAGGATGATGTGGCTCGAGTAGCACTGATTAGAGAACGAATGCTGACTACGAAGAGCCCTCAGAAGTCATATGCTGATAGGAGGCATAGACCTCAAGAGTTCAAAGTTGGAGTCCATGTGTGGCTGAGAGTGTCCCCGACACGAGGTGTTAGACATTTTAGCATTAAGGGGAAGCTGAGTCCCCGATATGTCGGACCATTCGAGATTCTGGATAGGGTTGGGAGCACAGCATACAGATTAGCCTTACCTCCGAGATTAGAGGGTGTTCACCCTGTATTTCACGTGTCTCAGCTGAGGGAGTACATACCAGATCCGAGACATATCGTGAGTTATGATGATCTGGTGGTCGAGCCAGACCACACTTTTGTAGAGTACCCTATTACAGTCCTAGAACGAGGTATGAGACGCCTGCGTTCGAAGGACATTCCTATGTTGAGAATACAGTGGTCGAGATGAGGACCTGATGAGGCTACATGGGAGACTGATGATACTATCCAGAGGAACTATCCAGAGTTCTATGCCGAAATAGATATACCAGTAGGATCAACGAGTAGATCTTAGGATTATCTCGGTCAGTATTATATGCTTATGTGCTTATATGTCATGTTGTGTTTATTTTTGCATTAGCTTGATGTGGTGTGTGATCTTATTAAGTCTTGTTGTGCTAGTACGATTACTGTTTATAGCTGGAGATGGTTCTTTCCTCCATGCTATTGGGATGTGATAGGTTTAGCTGGAGATGGTTCTTCTCTCCATGCTAATTTGATGGACATGGTAGTGCTGGAGATGCTCTTCCTCCATGCCTTTCTATTATGGGTAGGTGTGAGAGCCCTTTTCTTTCGGACCGAGATCGGACCATAGCCAAGATTGGCTTTGGCCCGAGATTGGCCTTTCCGCACCCGCGGGCTTGACCGCCGCCCCTGCGGCTCATGGAACCGCCCCTGCGGTTTCCGGCGGCTGCAGCCGGTTTTGTTGACTTTGTTGACTCGTGCTTTACCCTTTTGGTTTACTTCTTTCCTTTCCTTGCTGAGCAAGGGTTACCTTCCTCATTCCTTTCTTCAGCTTCCCACGTCCTTCTTGCTTCTCCTTCATCTTCTTTGATCTTGTTCTTGGTTTGAAGAGTTTGGTTGGAGTTTATGTGAGTGGTGGCTTTTGTGATGATGCTAGTGTGTGTGTTGTTGTGCTTGGAAGCCAGCCTTGGTGGTTGTTGATCCTCCCTGCAGCCTAGGACCTTCAGTAGTGGTGAGTGTTTGTTCTTCTCCTTCTCTTCTTCTTTGATTCAATCCTTCTAGCTTAGGATTAGATGTATGTTAAGGGTTTTGATGTTGGAATGTGTATTGATATGTATGTATGTGACTATGGAAGAGAGTAGACGTGATTTGATCACGTGAAGAGCCAAAGAGAAGCCGCGAGATTTCATTCTGCACTGTCGCCGCCCCCGCGGCCAGAAGTCACCGTCCCAACAGAAGACGTGCCGCAGCGCCTGCGCCGTGCCAGCGCCGTGCCTGCGTTGCCAGCAATCCTTGTCACCGCCCCGCGGCTGAGCGTCACCGCGCCCGCGGTTACCTGCATTCCGCCCCTGCGTCCTTAGATCACGCAGGTGCGTCTTGTCCCGGGGCTACCTATAGTTAGGTAGTTCCTTTCCTTTCTAGTATGAGGGAACTAGTATCATGCTAGGTATTGGTTTATGACGAGTATGATATAGATATGCCGGTTACGGCCTTGAGGTTACGAGTTGGATATGATCCCTTATGGATCCCTTGGGTCTAGGTGTGACCCTTTGTGTGATAGGATTGTGATATATATATGTGTGTCTTGTATAGGCTGTGTTGTTCTCCAGTTTGGAGTGGACGTTTCTGAGAGTGGATCAGACTTGAATTACTTCTGAGATCGAGGTAAGTCCATAGGACTTACTTAGCTACTATCCTTATATTGGATGTATGCTTGAGTGGTGTGTGTTATGTGCTTTATAGCATGTGTTATTATTTGGTCACCGACCTATGTTATATTGACAGCCCATTGTAGTGGATGTGATAACCTTTCCCTTTCATCCCGTAGTGGAGTCTGGGAGGTTCTCTATAGTCAGGCCAGATCTGGTATAAAGGAAGGCCCCTCACCATTCCCTCAGGGTACACGGGAGGTGTGCTGATACTACCCCAGCTGGTTAGAGTACTCAGAGGCGGGGATTATATTCCTCGTGTCACCTATCTTCATATATATCTATTTATACGATTGAATTCAACTTATTAAAGATAATAAACCGGGTAAATGTTTGATATCATGCTGAAGTGTTTATCATTTCTGAGGTGTGTTTGTGCTTTAGCATCTTCTTGTATATGTGTATAGTTAGCTAACGGTTTCATACCGTGTTGTAGATCCCTCGCATGTAAGGAGAGCTGCGGAGTGATCCGGAGGGGTGATCTGCTGAGGGTTCCGTACACGGGGCATATTCGTGGGGTTTTTGAGACTATCATTATTGTACGGATTTCAGTTTGACTTGTACTCAGCAGTACTCTGTATTATCCTTTTGACATGTATATATATATATATATATCAGTTTTTATGTTTTGTTTTAATCTATTGGTGCCTTGTTGTAAGATTCAGTGAAGTTGATGTCACGCTAAGGCCAAGATCCATTGTGAGATCCTAACCCAGTAGCACTTCGAGTCCTACGGATTCGGGGTGTTACAG
>NCTC01000645.1:0-16838 GCA_002319775.1 Fagopyrum tataricum | reverse complement strand
TTCCCCACAACTTTCTCCAGAAGTGACTCACAAATTTCACGTCCGATCACTAAGGATGGAACGTGGTATCCCGTGTAAGCCCACCACATTGTTAAAGAATAATGTGGCAACATCGCTAGCATTTTGGTGCTCTTACACGCGATAAAATGAGCATTTTGGAAAAACGGTCGACTACCACAAAAATGGAGTCGTTGCCTCGTTTGACATAGGTAGGCCAACTACAAAGTCCATAGAAAGATCCTCCAAGGTCCATTGGTATAGGCAAAGGAGAATACAATCCGTCCGGACCTTGACGCGATTTGGCATGATGACATGTTATGCAACTTGTGCAAAACCGTGTCACATGCTTGCGCATTTTCGGCCAAAGAAGTGCTCTTGGAGAGCGGCGAGAGTCTTGGTAGCACCGAAGTGACCACGACCCTCATGGGCTTCCTTTATCAACAAGTGGCGTATGGACGAACGCGGAATACAAAGTTTTCCCCGCGCGAACAAATAGCCATCATTAATAAAGAAGGTCTCATGCTCTCGGAGGTCAAGGCATTTTGGCAAATATATCCTTGAAGTCAAGATCCGTGGCATATAACTCTTTGATAAGAGCAAAGCCATGGATCTTGGCGTCCATATGCACCAAGAGGATATATCGCCGAGAAAGGGCATCGGCTACCACATTCTCTTTTTCCTTTCTTATGCGAATGACATAAGAAAGGTTTCTAAAAATTCTACCCAACTTGCATGGCGCCGACTCAAATTAGTTTGACTCTTGAGATACGAAAGAGCCGCATGATCCGAATGAATCACGAACTCCTTCGGCCACAAGTAGTGTTGCCATGTCTTTAGACAACGAACTAAAGCATATAGTTCCTTGTCATAGGTTGGATAGTTGAGTGGTGGACCGGAAAGCTTTTCGCTAAAGTAAGCAATGGGCCGATTCTCTTGGAGAAGAACCCCCCAATGCCAACATTAGATGCATCACACTCCACCTCGAGGTTTTCGAGAAATTTGGGAGTTGGAGTAGTGGTGCATTGCAAAGTCGGTCTTTGAGCGCATCAAACGCTCGAGCATGGTATCACGCCACTCAAACGTGACACCCTTAGTAGTGAGCTCATGAAGCGGCGCCGCTACCGAGCTAAAGTCTTTGACAAAGCGTCGGTAGAAGCCCGCTAAGCGAGAAAGGCTCGGACCATGGTGACCGTACTAGGTGTAGGCCACTCCCGAATAGCGCGAACTTTGGATTCGTCTACTCGGAGTCCGTCCTTAGACACGACATAGCCAAGAAATATAGTTGTGTCGGAACAAAAGACACATTTTTCAATATTGACGAATAATTGTTCTTGTCTAAGGCACTCGAGCACTTGGCGAAGGTGCCCGATGTGCTCATCCAAAGACTTACTAAAAATTAAAATATCGTCAAAATAAACAACTACGAAATTACCCAAAAACCGGCGAAGGACATGGTTCATGAGGCGCATGAACGTTGATGGCGTTGGAGAGTCCGAACGGCATGACAAGCCACTCATATAATCCGTACTTTGTCTTGAAGCCGTTTTCCACTCGTCACCTCGGCCATCCGGATTTGGTGATACCCGCTCCGGAGATCAATCTTTGAGAACACGGTGGCGCGTGTAGTTCATCCAACATGTCGTCGAGGCGCGGGATCGGATGCCGGTACTTGACGGTTATTTGGTTGATGGCCTCGGCAATCGACACACATCCTCCAAGACCCGTCCTTCTTGGGCCACCAAAATGACCGGCACGGCACATGGTGAAAGTGACTCACGAACATATCCCCGTCTAGGAGCTCTTGGACTTGACGTTGTAGCTCCTTAGTTTCTTCCGGATTGCACGGTAAGCGGCACGTTGGGTAAAGACGCGCGGGCACCAAATCGATTTGGTGCTCAATTCCACGGATCGGTGGCAAGCCGGGTGGTAGTTCATCGGTCAAGACGTCCTGAAAATCAGACAACAAAGTAGACACCTCGTGCGGCATATTACTAAGGTCATTGGAAGTAGATAAGCAAAAAGGAACAAGTAAGAAGCATGGCAACTTGCTTCCTTGACCGGTGTCACATCATGTTTCGGGCGAAAAGTACCCTCGGCTCACACCGGCCTTTGATTATTGGTTCCGGAGATGGTAAAGTTGCATTCGTTGGGACGATGCTTCCTTTACTACCTCTAGACTCAATAGCACGGTTACTAGAGGCGGTGTTCGGGATCCGGAAGTACTAGCACCCACAACATCGGAAGGACTCCTAGGAGGGTCCGATGTTGCCGGCGTAGTGGTCTCATCAATGGTTTGTTGCCTCTTCCGTTCCGCATAATCAATTAATATTTCATGTGGAGTCATAGGCAACAATGTGACCCGTTTTCCATTATATTGGAACATGTATCTATTAAGATAACCATCATGGAATGTACGGCGATCGAATTGCCATGGTCGTCCTAATAATACATGTGTGCGTCCATCTTGATAACATCACAAAGGATCTTATCAACATAGCCGCCTATGGAAAACGTCACCCAAGCTTGTCGTGTGACGGTGTCACACGCCTTATCGGAAATCCATTGGATTCCATAAGGTGTTGGGTGGGGGGTTGTAGGCAACTTAAAGTGTTTTACCACTTTTTCGTTGATAATATTACAACAAGAACCCCCCATCAACTATGAGGAGAGAGACTAGTGTTATTGACCAAACAACGAGAGTGAAAGGAGATTCTCGCGTTGGTCAATAGGGACAAATTCCTTAACGGATAAAATTCTACGAGATACAAGGGCGAACTTACCGGGTTGTGCCGGGCCGCAAGCCATTTGTTCGTCGCATGGTTCCATGCCGTAGTAGGGGTCGGCGTCTTGGTCATCCTCTATGATGATATCGCCGTCTTCTTCATCTTCCTCATCTTCATATGAGGGATTGGCAAACAACACACGCTTTGTGTTCGGGCAATCACGTTGGACATGACCGAATCCGCTACATTTATAACACACGGGCTCCCTTGGCCGTGCCGCCGGTGGAGGTCCTTGAGGGGTGCGGGCGGGAGGCACTTGTGCCGGGACATTGGGACCACGTTGTGGTGCCCTCTCGGTATCCGCTTGTCGGGTGGATTGGACCATCCGTTGGGCTCCTTTGGTGGCGCCGGACTCTTGATAACTAGATACATCTCGAGCACGGGTGTTAGTAGAATAAGCGTATTGATTTGGAGAGGAGTTATACCTTGAGTATTTTGGAGTCTCTTGTTGCTGCTTGTGAAGCTTCATGGACGCATGACACAAAGCTCCCAAGTCCCTATATGGAACGATCTCAAGGGGTCGTCGGATTGATGGATTGAGGCCACTCATGAACTTGGTGCGTAAGGCGGAGGGCGAGGCCGAGATGCCGGCCTTCATATGCATGTCCTCGAGCTTGGCCAAGTAGGTCACCGGAGTGAGTTTGCCTTGTTGGAGCTCGGCAATTTGCATCCGCATATCATTTTTGAAGTCGTCGGGGACATACTTCTTTGTCATGACGTAGATCAGTTGATCAAACGTCGCAACCGGTTCCCATCCTCGGTTCTCACGGATGTGTTCATACCGGTTCCACCAAGATTTTGCATCGCCTTCAAAGTACAAGGTTGCCGCTTCGATCTTCTCGTACTCCTCATAGTGGCAATGTTTCAAAGCCCTTTTCATGTCCTGTGCCCAATCAAGAAACACACAAGGATCATATTCCCCATAAAATATTGGAAATTTAACTTTACCTTCCCTACGAGCTTTGTAGGGATCCGGGCGGGGCGGTGGCATATCATCACGATGGGCTCGTTGATGTGCATGCCTTGGTGGGTTAGGAGGAGGCAACCATTCTTCTCCTCGGTCTTGGTTCTCAAATGGATCTCGGACGGGTGGGTGCCATGGACGGACATGAGCCACCCGTTCCAAGTTGGCTTCATCGTCGGAGAACTCATCAAAATCGTCCCTCTCGTCATACTCATCATAGTCGCGGTATGATGAACGCCGGCTACGTCGTTGGTGGCGTTGCTCATATCGATCATTACCGGAACGTTGAGGATGAAGATCTTGTTGATTGGTGTGCCGATATTCTTCCTGTATGGGACGGTTAGTATTATGTGCCTTAGATAAAGGTGGGGGCGATCCGTACCGTTTACGATTGCGCTCGAAGCGCTTGTTCCGATCCATTGTATCTACATAAAGTAGATCATCCGGAGTCGGGCCATTATTGTTCTCGGTCTCATTGAGGTGGTGCCTGCCGTCTTGTTGAGTTTGGCTTTCGATGACTGAGGCAAGCCTAAGACCTTGAGATGGGTCGGTTCCCAAAAGACCTTTGCCCTTCCGACGAGCGTCGGACGTGGAAGTCTCGACCATGGTGTCAATTGGATTTGGGGCGGGGCGTGGAGTGGTCGTAAGGGCCAAAAGTTGTGCCCTCATCTCCTCCATTTGTTGCTTTAGACTAACAACTTCCTTGGATAAGGAGGCATTTTCTCGTCCACGAGCATCCTGTGAGTTTTCTATATCCACATTAGTCATGATTCCAAATGAATACAAACAAATGCAAGCAATCAAATGAGCAAGGTGATGAATTAAGTCAACGTTACCCAAGTTCAAGTGCGTTAAGGTTCTACTTTTGCGAAGGCCGTTTGGCGGTTAAGCAAGGTAGGCAAATCCAACAAAATTTGAACCAATTCACACAAATAAAGAAGTGATATTTTGCACGTATGTAAAGAAAATGGAGAGACAGAAGATGGACGGATTGTTCACTCGGCAAGCTTTGCTTGCTTTCGGTCTTTGACCGTTTTGTAAAATCCGATTTTTCGGATGGACCGGTTTGCCGGACGTCTTTTCACTTTGTATTTTTATTTATTTATTTTTCTTGAACTTTGCAACTTTTTTGATGTAAGAGATGAAACACTTTGGAAACAAATCCGCTTTGTTGAAGAGTTTTGATTTTTGTTTTTGTTTGAATATCAAAATGCAAGATATCCGAATTTGTTAAAAAAATCCCAAGAAATTTGGTAAAATCGATTAACAAACTTGTCGGATTGGGTCGGTTGAAGAACAAATTGTTTTTGATAGATGGTTTGATGGCAAACCAATTATCTCCTAAATTTGTTTGGTGAGAAAAAAGAAAAAAAAATCCCAAGAAAACTTCGAAGAACACGAAGAACACGAAGAACAAGTTGAAGATCTTCAAGAAGGGAAGAACAACAAAGGCAAAGAAGGATAAAAATATAACGCACAAAAACAAGAGTAAAGAGAACTTAGCTTCGGTCCCTTTGCTTTGATGCCAATTTGATGCGTCCTTGGAATCGTTGAAGGACGAACGCCGGATCTAGACCAAGCTAGAGTTTCGACTACTCGTTGTTGATGTGCAAATGAGAACTTTGAAAGAAGTTTGGTAGGGCGGAAGCGATTGAGATGGATGCGGAAGCGTAGGTTTGATTCGATCTAGAGAGATCGAGCAAACGTTGTAGTGGATTTGAGAGTTTGATTCTTTAGAAGAATCCTCGAATGTGAGTTCTTGGATCTAAGACTTGATCCAAGGAAGAACTTTGAGGGGATGAAAGAGGAAGTGATGCCCAAATCAAAAAAGAGGATTTTCCTTCAAATAACTTGATTAATATTGAACATGATTTACAAGTGAAGCCAAGCATCCCTTATATAGTGGGTGAAGACTACACCAAAAGTCGGAAATTGAATGACGGAAATAAAGGCGGGAAATAAAGTCGGGGCAACTCCCGAAACCAAAGGTCTAGACTATCAATGCCGGAAATTAACTCACGGAATTAAGTTCCGGAATTAATGTTCCGAAAATTAAAGTCAATTATTATTTAAAATGCAAAATATAATAATAATAATATTTGCTAGCTTGATGACGTGGCGCCGGAAGCCTATGCCATGGTGGAGTGGTGACATGGCATGCCACTAACGGGTCCAGGTGATGTGACGGTGCGTCGGATGATTGAGCCGGTAGCTTGGGCGATGGCTTTGGCTCGGGAACGAGTGAGCGGTCCATCGGAGCGAACCCGCAAAGCATCGTCCTCTTCATCCGCGGTCATAGTGGTCAAGGGCGCATCATAATGTCTCTAGATCTTCAGTGCATGAACTACCGCGGCCAACTCCAGATCATGAGTCGGGTAGTTCTCCTCATACGTCTTCAACTGTCGAGACGCATAAGCAATAACTCTGCCTCGCTGCATCAAAACACATCCCAAGCCTAGCTTGGACGCATCAGTGTAAACCACAAAATTCTTAGTACCCTCTGGCTGTGCCAAAATAGGAGCATAAGTCAAACGCCTCTTCAACTCCTCAAAACTCTGCCTACACTGATCAGACCACACAAATCTGGTAGTCTTTCTCAGCAAACTCGTCAGTGGACGGGCAATCACAGAAAAACCCTCCACGAAGCGTCTGTAATAACCGGCTAGGCCAAGGAAACTACGTACTTCCTTGACGTTCGTCGGTGTCGTCCAAGCTGCTACTGCCTCTATCTTCGCTGGATCCACCTTGATCCTCTCAGCTGATACTATATGACCCAGGAATGCTACCTCTGGCATCTAGAACTCACACTTAGAGAACTTAGCATAAAGTTCTCTATCCCTCAAAACCTGCAATACAGTCCTCAGATGTCCTGCATGCTCCTCTCCACTACGAGAGTATACTAGAATATCATCAATAAAAACAACCACAAACTGATCCAGGAAGTCGATGAAGATACTGTTCATCAACTCCATAAAGACGGTTGGGGCATTCGTAAGCCCAAATGGCATTACTACAAACTCGTAGTGGCCATATCTGGTCCGGAATGATGTCCTGTGCACATCCTGCTCCCTCACCCTCAGCTGGTGATACCCGGAACGCAGGTCAATCTTGGAGAACACGGTCGCTCCCTGTAGCTGATCTAACAAATCATCAATGCGCGGCAGTGGATACTTGTTCTTGATGGTCACCTTGTTCAGCTCTTTGTAATCTATGCATAACCTCAGTGATCCGTCCTTCTTCCGTACGAAGAGGATAGGTGCTCCCATGGGGACACGCTAGGGCGAATGAAGCCCTTCTCAGCCAACTCCTCGAGTTGCTTCTTCAGCTCTAGCATCTCGACAGGCGTCATCCGGTATGGGGCCTTCGAGATAGGTCTCGTACCAGGCTCTAACTCGATACTGAAATCCACACTCCTTTGAGGCGGTAAACTGGACGGCTCAGCAAAAACATCAGTAAACTCACAAACAACTAGGATATCCTCTAACGCTGGACTCTCCCCCTTCTTCATGGCATAACACCAGAAGGCCTCACAACCCTGTGCAATCAGTCTAGCTGCCCGTATAGCGCTGATAACTGTGCCTACCTTTCCAAGGTCCCAACCTCGGAAAACCTCTATCTGGCCTAACTCGGTAGAGAGGGTAACAGTCCTCCTACCTACATCTAGGACTGCAGAATGTCTATCCATCCAGTCCATACCCAGAATGACTTCTTCATGCTCTAATGGCATGACAGAGAAGTCAACTAGTAACACACGGGTCCCTATAGAAATGGGACAACCGTGAATCTCACGGGTACCTCTGACCCTACCACCATTGGGCATCCCCTCAATTGTATCTAAACCAAGACGCTCTACACAGGCATCAGAAATGAAAGAGTGCGTAGCGCCAGTATCAAATAAAACTCTAACAGGTAAACCATGAATCAGAATGGTACCTGTAGCAGTAGGTGCAGCTAACTCCTCTGCACTCCACAGCTCAAAAACACGACCCTGTGGGCCTCTGATATCAGTGGTGCCCTCACCACGACCTCTGCCTCTACTCGGCCCAGGAGCAGATCCCTGAGTCGTAGAGCGATCTGGGACCCTCTGCTGTCCCTGAGTCTGCTGCTGCTGAGGTGGCCTCTGCCTACCTCCCGCTTCACTAGTAGGAGAAGAACCCTGCTGCGATGAAGCTCCGCCCTGGCGGCAATAAACAGCTCGGTGACCTTGCCTACCACAGGTGTAGCAAGTCACCAATGGCCTCGTGCACTTTGGCCTCATATGCCCTGGATCTCCACAGTTAAAGCACTGACGTCCCTTCTCTGCAACCGGCGCAGATGAAGGTTGACTCTGGCGTCTCTGACCACGCCAACCACCAGTACCACTGGTCTGCCCTATACGCTGCCTCTTCTCAGACCCTCCGGTCTGAGAAGCTCTCATTTGTCCAGCTCGCTCCCTCTCATAATCGGAAGCTCTGTCTAGATAATCTGTGAGAGTCTCACAATGAAATCCCGCCATGTAGGTCCGGGTAGTATTCCTCAGTCGTCGGGAAAAGAGATAAACGTGTTGGTCTACAGAAGGTGCAGCTGGTCCCAGTAATGCCAGCTCCTCCTGAAACCTCCTGATGGCCTCAGAGACTGTTACATCCTCAAACCCAGCCTCAACAAAATCTCGCAGTTTCTCCCTCCTCAGTGAGGCAGGGCAGAAACACTCTCTAATCATCGTCTTCATCTGATCATAACTGGTAACCTGACCCCGTACTGATCTCCACCAGTGTTGTGCCAAGTCCCGAAATAAAGTCTGAACCAGTTCAATCTGTCTCTCAGCTGTACATCAAATAGACTCCAGAGCTGAGTCTACATGCCCGATCCAAAGATCAACCTCCAACCCTACCTTCCCAGTGAAAGGGGGTACACCCATCTGATGGAATGCCTTCAACCAGGTATCTGGTCTAGGCCCTCTATGCTCATACGGTGCTCTGGCAATCTCAGCAGCAGGTACCTGTACAGCTGGTACCTGAGTAACGGTGTGGGACCTCTCAGATGGTCCCTCCTGTGCCTGTAAATCTGGGGCACGTCTACCGGCTCAGGCAGCCTCCTCAACACGTCTGATATATATGCTCGGAACTCCGATCTTCCCATGGAGACACGATCAGACTCGCCAGACTAGGCTCTCTATGCCCCCTGTCTCTCAGCTGCCCCGTTCCCAGTCTCAGGAACGACGCTCTCAGCAACCTCCTCATGTATCTCTCCCGCATGTGAACCGTCAGCAGGAGTCCTACCCCGTCCTCTACCTAGAGGGGGTCTACCTCTACCTCGCCTAGCTGCAGGTAAGGCTCTAGTCTGAACCATCTGCAAAAGACGTAAACCTATCTTGGAAGGCTATATATATGCCATATATATAGATATATAACAGATCAATCACAGCAGAATATCTATATATATCTATACAATCGAGATCTTCAGAGGGGCGATGGTTCACGTACACGATAATTCAAAACATTTGTACTCATTTAAAAACCAAATTCTTTTGAAAAGTCAGACCCTTTCTTTTGAAACAATACTCACTGTCACGTGTCATTTTAGCATTTAACCACAACCCACCAAAATATTAATTAAGTTTATTCACTACAAAATTATTTAACGAAATATTAAAATCAAATCTTAATTAAAATATGAATTATATAATATTATAGGTAAAGTGTACAAATATTTATTGCTTATTATCTACTCTATCTAATGACAAAAAAATAATTTATATATAATCCCTTTAAGAAATATAATGACAAGTAATATTTTTATCAAAATCCCGTGCAAGGCACGGGTAATACACTAGTGGAATATGTGAACAAGGAACTCACTAGAACCATAATCGAGTTTAATAAAATTGAAAAGTTTACTAGACTGGATTCTTTCTCCGAAAAATGGATGGGAATTAGCTACGCGAGAATCTGCATGAATGTAGTTTTCAAAAAGAAACCAAGGTGTGATGTTCCGATCCCGGATGAAAATAAAAACCCATATATATTCATTATCTGATATGAGGATTTCTCAAAAGGATGTGGGTTTTACGGTCATGAGGAGCATGTTTTCGAACATTGCCCTCTCAGACTTGCTCCGGTTAGGAAGAACAATTTCACTATCCGGAAAAGAAACAAATGGAAAATTGCAAAAAAAGGAGATGAAGATAAAGATTGGACCCCAACTATGGGTTATAAAAAAAAGAGAACTCCTACCGTGGTAATTGGTGGCATTAAACCATACTTGGTGGAAGGTAGTGGGGTGTCCATCTCAATCATAGATGACTCATCTCAAAGCTCTAAAAGTAGCACTAAAGGTTTAGGGAATAAAGAGACGACCGATGGCTCTAAAACTCTTGATGATAGCAAAGCTGAGGGAGGAATCCCTTGTGATGACCAAGCTGACGGGAAGGCCGAAAACCTTGTGCAACCCTTCTTCCAAAAACCTTGATCAGATTGATACATCTAAGGATGACGAAGCCTTTGCCCGTTATCCACCAAGGCTTTGATAACAGCCTTTTCGTTCGCCTTGATGGCTTTGCTATGATTGTGGATCCTGAAACCAATTAACTTGTCCATAACCTGGTGAATGATAGTGTCTTAGGTTCTGAAACTCGGCAGAAAATGCTTGCACCAATTGACGAAGGCATAATGATATCAGAGGGTTCTTTCCACTCCTTCCACACAAACAACACCATGCATAGACAACTGGAAGCTATGGAAGTGAAAACGGATGTATCTAAATCTGAATCAAGCAAAAAGAAGAAGTTTGGAGGCATGGAAGACACGACAACTCCAACCTTGAAGGCGACAACTCCAACCTTGAAGGTAACAAAGAAGCAAAGAATATGATAAGCGATGATGTCTTTACAATCTACGTTAAATAAAAGATGCTTTTGGTATACCTATATTTCTAACCATAGGTATGTTTATAAACCATGCATTAGAACTCGAAACTGCCCTAGTAAGCATCTTTTGTACCAAATCTGCAGCAATGTAGAATGGCTCTGGTGCAATACCAACATCTTGTATATGAGTACCAATGAAATAACATATTGTAGGCTTTGTGATACGACTTTGTGGGTTTTAAATAATGAACACAAACATCGAACAACTATGAATGCTAGGAACCAATGTGGAAGTATCTCTCGAACACACCTTCAATTTTTTACTATTTTTACATTGAATCAATAACAATCATACATATTGGGACTTTAAGGTTATGCATGAGTATTAATTTATGAATATGGATTATATGATATGTGGCCTCTCGAAACTGTCTTGTCTAATTCTCTCTGTGTAGAAACAAGGAAAACAACAAATGGTAACTTAGGAAAAGAAGGAAGTTGTCAAAGAATAGAGGGGACCAATGGAGCTACTTTTCTCACATAAATGCTCCGAACAAATCGACATCTGCACTGGAAAATATTGATAGCAGCGAAATTTTTGTGATACTTGTTAATTCTTTTTCTCAACTGTTGCTTTCTTATTTTTGGTATGACTTCCTATGTCTTGTGGGTTGTAGTAACTTGTCCTATAGTGTATGTTCAGATAGTTTCAGGCCGTTTACGTTTGTTTTCATGATCCGGTGGATGTTTTGGCTTATATGTTCTCGAGTCTTCTTATCCCGGGACTGGTGCAGTGGGTGGTCTTCATCAATGTCTCAGGCCTTCTAGTGTTGGCAGCCTTGGCAAGAGCTAAGGGGCTCAACATTTTTTGTGGTTGCTCCGGGCTTCCCTTCAGCTCTTCTTAGGCTATCCTTAACGTTTATTCAAACTGAATGCCAGTTACTAGAAGCCAACAACATACTGTCCAAGTTGTGAACAATCTACAATTAGATCAGCGGTTGAATGAATCTATAGAACCATCACCAAGTGAAAAATGAAAAAGTAATACACTTAGAACCGGGGCTAGTCTTGCTAATAGGCGGATCCAAGGCAAATTGAAGATCCAAAATAAACTTGTGTTAGAACATAAAAGAACAATTAACCTGAACCCAATAAAAGACTTGAAACATTTGGTCTTTCATTGGTGCAGAAATGCACATTTTATTATATGTCTAAGATCATAATTAAGCAACCAGGTAATCTAGCCCTTTCACCTACTACAACAAATTTCTTTAAGCATGCGAATTGGCCGACGACGGAAATCATGCTCCATGTAAGCATCTGGATATCATCCTTTGCATAATTCACCATGAGGTAACAAGTACTCATGGTCAATCTAGAAAACTTAGCACAACTAAAACAACCATGTTTTATGCAAAGGAGGTAGGAAATAAGGGAAAACTACCACCCAAACTAAGACACAATTATAAATGAAGATCGCTTTTTGGAACTGTAGGGGTATGCGAAAGAAGAATTTTTGGACTGATATAAACTTAAAATGCAAAAACGAATTTATCCAAATTATAATATTGGCAGAAACAAAGATTAGTTGTGAACACAACGAGTCATCATGGAGAAATGCAGGTTTCGAGAACATATTATGTGTCCCTGTTATGGGTCGTTCGGGGGGCCTATGCATGCTATGGAAAGAATACCAATTCCGAGATAAAAATTTTAGATCATTAAATCACACAACAGATGTATACAAATCAATCATAAAAACTTTATCACGACATTTGAAACACATATCTTCGGAATCTATGTCCCACCGAACGAACAAAGTAGGGATGAAATCCGGGAGGCTGCTGACAAAAAGAGTGGTGCCACCATCGCTAACAATAAATTCGATAGACTCAACAATTTCGTCAATCAATGTAACCTTAATGATCTCCAAGCCAAAGGAAATGAATATACTCGGAGAAAGAGAAGAGATGGTATCGATAACACATACGAGAAATTGGATAGAACTATGGTGTCAGATATAATGTTACAAGAATACCAGGAATTCATACAAGAAATTATGCCTTCACGTCCTCGGACCACTGTATAATCGCCATTGATCTCCAAAAGACGACATCAAATTTTAAAAATAGGCCATTTAGATTCGAATCAATGTGGACACAACGACAAGATTGTGAAATTCTTGTCAAACAAACATGGAGAACACAATTCTTCGGAACATGCATGTTTTGCCTTGTGAAAAAAACAAATCTTTTAAAACAAAAGCTCAAACAATGGAGCCGAGAAAATTTTGAAAACATTTATAAACAACTAAAGGTAGTTGATGAACAAATAGAATTTTTACAAATTAGCTATACTCATCATTTAATCAACAAACTAATGATAAAATAAACAGACTAAGAAAGAAACGAGAATGCATACTAGACAACCATAATAAATATTGGATGCAGCAAGCTAAATCAGCTAATCTTTGTCTAGGCGACAAAAACACGAAATTTCATCATAGAAAAACCATTGACAGAAGTAATAAGAAAATTATAGCCAGTATAACCAAAAATGATGGTACTATAATATCTAAGGATAACGAAATAAATGAGGAATTCCTAAAGACTATAAGTCCCGCTTTAGTGAAATGAATATTGATTATAAAAAACTCCAAAAAATTGGGACATGTTATTCAACCAGAAATCACACACGAGGAAAATCTAGAACTAATTAAGCCTTTCTCCTCAAGGGAAATAAAAAAAAACGCTCTGTTCAACATTGGATGTGATAAATCTCCAGGACCGGATGGAATGTCAACCGGATTCTATTAGAAATAGTGGCACATTATTAGGCCATATGTCACAAGAGTAGTGAAAAGCTTCTATAGATTTGGAAAAACTCTCAAACAGCTGAATCACACATTCATTGCACTTCTCCCGAAAGTGGACAACCCGTCGTCAACCTCAAACTATACACCAATAAGCCTCTGTTCGACAATATACAAAATAATTGCCAAGATTCTGGCAAACAGATTAGGACGAGTTCTCCCAAAACTAATTCACCCGCTACAAAGCTGTAACACCCCCAAATCCGCGGAACTCGGGATGCTACGGGCGAGACCTCACAATGGGTCCCGACCCTTAGCTTGACAACAATTTCACCGGACCTTCCAACAAGGCACAAATAAAGGCGAAATCTCAAAAACGTTTTTAATGCATGCGAAAACGAAAAGTGACAAATACAAGGTGGAAACTCAGCCGAGTCCTCAAAACAATACAACCCGATACGAAAGTCTAAACGTACGACAACATCCATGAACAACGATATGAAACATGACCCAAGAACCATCCCCGTCCTATAATGTACGGAGACCCCGGCTGTCCACTCCTCCACCTCATGTAACACCCCAAATCCGTAGGACTCGGAGTGCTACTGGGCTAGGATCTCACAATGGATCCTGACCCTAGCTTGACAACAACTTCACTGAATCTTAAAACAAGGCACCAATAGATTAAAACAAAACATAAAAACTGATATATATATATATATATACACACATGTCAAAAGGATGATACAGAGTACTGCTGAGTACAAAGTCAAACTGAAATCCGTACAATAATGATAAACCCAAACCCCACGAATACGCCCAGTGTACGGAACCCTCAGCAGATCAACCCTCTGGATCACTCTACAGCTCTCCTAACCTGCAAAGGATCCATAACACGGTATAAAACCGTTAGCTAACTATACACATATATAAGAAGATGCTAGAGCACAAACACACGTCAATAATATTAACACATCATCATGATATCACACATTTACCCGGTTTATTATCTTTAATAGGTCCAACACTCAATCGTATAATAAATGTATATGAATATACGTGACACGAGGAATATATATATAACCCTTGCCTCTACGTGCAATAGCTAGCTAGAGTGGTATCAACGCACTTTCCCGTATACCATATGGAGTGGTAGGTGCCCTTCCCGTATACCAGAACTAACTAGCTTACAGAGAACTTCCCAGACTCCACTACGGGATGAAAGGTAAGTTGTCACAACCACTACAATGGGCGGTCAATATAACATAGGTCGGTGACCATAATAACACATGCTATAAAGCACATACATCCAATATAAGGATAGTAGCTAAGTAAGTCCTATGGACTTACCTCGATCTCAGAAGTAACTCGCTACGAACAACTCTCAGAAACGTCTACTCCAAACTGGAGGACAACACAACCTATACAAGGCACACATAGATATATCAATCTACTATCACACCTAGACCCAAGGGATCCATAAGGGATCATATCCAACTCGTAACCTCAAGGCCGTAACCGGCATATCTATATCATACTCGTCATAAACCGATACCTAGCATGGTACTAAGTTCCTCATACTAGAAAGGAAAGGAACTACCTAACTATAGGTAGTCCCGGGACAAGACGCACCTGCGTGAACGGAGGACGCAGGGGCGGAACGCAGGAAACCGCGGGCGCGGTGGCACTCAACCGCGGGGGCGGTGACAAGGGTCGCTGGCAACGCAGGCACGGCGTTGGCACGGCGCGGGCGCTACGGCACAAGGTCTGCAGGGGCGGGAACTTCTGGCCGCGGGGGCGGCGACAGTGCAGAACAAGATCTCGTGATTCTTCTTCGGCTCTTCACGTGATCAAATCACGTCCTTACCATTCCAAATCCACACACCACATGCACATACACATACCAACCATCAATACCCTTAGCATACATCTAATCCTAAGCTAGAAAGATTGAATCAAAGAAGAAGAGAAGGAGAAGAAGCAAGCACTCACCACTACTGAAGATCCTAGGCTCCAGGGAGGATCAACACACACCAAAGATGGCTTCTAAGCACAACCACAACAACCACTAGCATCAACCTCAACAAGGCCACACAAAACCTCTTGCAACCAAGGAAAAACCAAGATCAAGATCAAGGGAGGAAAGGGGAGAAGAAGCACGTAGGTTTAGCTGGGAAGGAAAAGGAACACTTGCTCATGAGGCCAAAGAATAAGCTTAAGGAAGAAGAAACAAAAGGTAAGGCACGGGTCAAGAGGTCAACAAAGCCGGCTGCAGCCGCCGGAAACCGCAGGGGCGGTCCCATGAGCCGCAGGGGCGGGAACCCGCAAGGGCGGCGGTCATGCCCGCGGGTGCGGAAAGGCCAATCTCGGCCCAAAGCCAATCTCGGCTATGGTCCGATCTCGGTCCGAAAGAATAGGGGTCTCACACCTCACTCGGCGGCGTTCCTAACCTGCAAGTCGTCTACAACACGGTTTAAAACCGTTAGCTCATATTCTAAGCATTAGAAAAGCGGTGAAGGCACAAACACATACATATCACAAACATAAAGTACACAAGTCCGGTTTATTATCTTTTTTATTATTACGTCATATCCCGTTCTAATTTAACTTCGGTTTGTGACACGAGACCACCGTGGTCTCGCCTCGGTCCCTACTTACCGGCAAATAATGGTACGGATGCACCCGACCATCTGACCTGCCGGGCTAGTCGCCGAGATCCTCCTAGTCCCACGCAGGGCTAGGCAGAATGTCACCGCCCGTTATCATACACTTGGGCCAAAATATACATAAGGTCGGTGGTCCTAATTACCGGTTTAATTGTTACAACAATAACATAAACACACACCACCAAACACACATCAATGCTAATACATAAAATACGAGCTAAGTAAGTCCGGAGACTTACATCGTCCCAATGCTAAATCACAAAACGCTCTCGCTTTCCTTGGGAAGAAGCACACAACCTGCTCACAACAAGATAACCATCAAAACCCGCTCAACTCAAGAAGTCTAGGACTTCCACACAAATGATCTACGCAAGATCATTTGACTCTCATTCTAGGACCGCATCCTAGAATCTCTCATACTCACATCTCACTCAACGCACGAGGAGATATCTAAACAAGCTACTAACTCTCATATGATCATACTCAAAACCCAACAACGAGTAAAAGCCTACTAGGTCTATCATGCTCATCACACTTTCCACACATGAAAGTAACATCCAACAGTTCATAACCTCAAAGATATTAGTCCTCAACCCAAGAGGCACAAGCTAGCCTAGAAGATCCATCATGCTCACATGCTCATATCAAACAATTAGATCGAGCCTTAGGGGCTCCTAGGTTCACAACCACTAAATGGTATTTCAAGCTACTCTAGATCCATCCTAGGCATGTTACTAACATGATTCAACAATAATACTAAGGAATGAAC
>NCTC01000642.1:0-10226 GCA_002319775.1 Fagopyrum tataricum | reverse complement strand
CGCGAGTAAGATGTACCAGGACCTTAGGAGATCCTATTGGTGGGCGCGGCTCAAGCCCGATGTAGCTAGATATGTGCCCGATGCGCGACCTGCCAGCAGGTCAAGATTGACCACCATAGACCCGGAGGAGAACTTCACCCACTGACCGTGCCGCAGGGGAAGTGGAGGGACATATCTATGGACTTCGTGACCGGCCTGAGACCGAGTAGGAGCTTTTTGACGCGATATGGGTGGTAGTAGATCGACTGACGAAGACCGCACGTTTCATTCCTATACGGGAAACATGGCCGGTGAGTCGTTTAGCCGAGGAGTTTACCCCAGATTGTAAGACTACATGGAGTCCCGAGGACCATCATCTCGGACAGGGACGGGCGTTTTACCTCAAGGTTCTGGCAGCAGGTACACGCCGCCCTAGGTTCGAGTCTCCATTTCACCACCGCATACCATCCCTAGACCGACGGCCAGTCTGAGCGGACTATTCAGACTTTAGAGGATATGCTTCGAGCGTGTGTACTAGACTGGGTCAGGTATGGCCAGATCATCTCCCGTTGGTCGAGTTTTCGTATAATAACAGCTGCCACGCTTCGATTGGATGGCACCGTATGAGGCATTGTATGGACGGAGATGCCGTATTCCCTTGTGTTGGGACGAGCCCGGGAGCTCTAGCATTGTAGCACCGGATCAGGTGCAGGACGACATGGCGAGAGTCGCTTTGATTCGGGAGAGGATGTTGGTTGCGCGTAGCCGTCAGAGGTCGTATGCGGATAGGAGGCGTAGACCTCTCGAGTTCAGGGTGGAGCTCAGGTATGGTTGAGAGTATCACGACGCGGGGCGTTAGACGATTCGGCATTAAGGGAAAGTTAAGCCCCCGATATGTCGGACCCTTTGAGATCTTGGAGAGAGTCGGTGAGGTGGCATACCGGTTAGCATTGCCACATCGGTTGGAGGGTATACACCCGGTCTTTCATGTCTCTCAGCTGAGAGAGTACATACATGACCCGAGACACGTCATTAGTCATGAGGACCTAGTGGTCGAGCCGGACCACACTTTCGCAGAGCACCGATAGCAGTCTCTTAGAGCGGAGTACGAGACGCCTTCGATCGAAGGAGATACCGATGCTTAGGATTCAGTGGTCGAGGCGAGGAGCCGAGGGAGCGGATTTTGCAGGAGGCCCATTCCACACCTTACTCAGTGCACCAGGCGCGAGTAAGATGTACTAGGACATTAGGAGATCTTATTGGTAGGCGGGCTCAAGCCCGATGTAGCTAGATACGTGGCCGGGATGCGCGACCTGCCAGCAGGTCAAGATCGACCACCAAAGACCCGGAGGGAGCTTCACCCACTGCCCGTGCCGTAGTGGAAGTGGAGGACATATCCATGGACTTCGTGACCGGTCTGAGACCGAGTAGCAGCTTTGACGCGATATGGGTGGTAGTAGACGGCTGACGAAGACCGCACATTTCATTCCTTATACGGAAACGTGGCCGGTGAGTCGTTTAGCCGAGGAGTTTACCCGGAAGATTGTGAGACTACATTGAGTCCCGAGGACCATCATCTCGGACAGGGACGGGTAGTTTACCTCGAGGTTCTGGCAGCAGGTACACGCCGCCCTAGGTTCGAGTCTCCATTTCACCACCGCATACCATCCTCAGACCGACGGCCAGTCCGAGCGGACTATTGAGACATTGGAGGATATGCTACGAGCATGTGTACTAGACTGGGGACAGGTATGGCCAGATCCCTCCCGTTGGTTGAGTTTTCTTATAATAACAGTTTGCGCGCCGTCGATTGGATGGCACCTTAAGAGGCATTGTATGGACGGAGATGTTGTACTCCCTTATGTTGGGACGAGCCCGGGAGCTCTAGCATTGTAGCACCGGATCAGGTACGGGACGACATGGCGAGAGTTGCTTTGATCCGAGAGAGGATGTTGGCTGCGCAGAGCCGCCAGAGGTCGTATGCGGATAGGAGACGTAGACCTCTCGAGTTCAGAGTAGGAGCTCATGTGTGGTTGAGGGTATCACGACGCGGGGCGTCAGGCGATTTGACATTAAGGGGAAGCTAAGCCCCCGATATTTCGGACCATTCGAGATCTTGGAGAGAGTCGGTGAGGTGGCGTACCGGTTAGCACTGCCACCGCGGTTGGAGGTATACACCCGGTCTTTCGTGTCTCTCAGCTGAGAGAGTACATACATGACCGAGACACACCATCAGTCACGAGACCTAGTGGTCGAGCCGGACCATACTTTTGCAGAGCACCCGATAGCGGTCTTAGAGCAGAGTACGAGACGCCTTCGATCGAAGGAGATACCGATGTTGAGGATTCAGTGGTCGAGGCGAGGAGCCGATGAGGCTACATGGGAGACGGAGGATAGTATCCGGAGAAACTATCCCGAGTTTTATGCAGACATAGTGACATCGATAGGACCGTCGTGTTAGTTCCGAGATCTTCCTTGATTGCTTATTATGCTTTGTGTTTTGTTGAGTTATGAGTACCTTGCGAGGTCTTTATGTGATGCTTTACGTAGACTTGGATTAGAGCCAATATTTATCGGTTTATGAGTTCCACGTGGTTTCGAGACGCGTTGGTCCGAGAGTGTTGGGTTTAGCAAGTTTCGGGACGAAACTTGTTTTTAGGAGGGTTTAGTTGTAACGCCCGGAATTTTATTAATTTTATTCCGGACTTGGAGCACCTTGTAGTTTATCCCGTAGGCCCAAGATGCGAGTGCCCGGGATTTATTCCTAAGAAAATCCCGAGCCGACTAATCGTTTTTCCTCTTTTTCCGCGTTCCGACCCCTCGTTCCGTGGGGAGGGACAAGAGGTCAGCTGACCCCTTGGTCCCCTCACCCCTTTTGTCAACCAAAGTCTTCAAAACTCTCCTCCCTTGGATCACTTTGCACGTTACACTCCTTTCACTCCATCTCTTCACTCTTTCTCTTTCCTTCTCATCTCTTCTCCATGGCTGCTTGAGGATCCAAAATTGTGGAACTACAGAAGAAGATCACAGGCTGTTGGTAAACTCTTCCCTCTTCCTTCCTCTCTTCCTTGCTGCTCTTTCCCTTCTTCTTCCTTCCTCCTTCATCCATGGCCATGGATGAAGCTTGGAGAGGTTTTCACTCAACCCTTGTGATGTCTAGGTTCTTAGCTCGTTTAGATCAAGGAGAGGTGCCTAAGACCCGTGGAGAGTGTTTGGAGAAGATCCAGCAAGAGAAGGAATTTGGAGCCAAGGATCCAAAGTCGAAGACGACGTTCTGCGCAGAACCCGCGGGGCGGCTCAACAGGACCGCGGGAGCGGCCAGCGCAGGGGCGGACCAGCAGGCCGCGGGCGCGGCTCAGCACGCCGCGGGCGCGGCTCGCACACGGCCGCAGGGTGGCGGCAGGCACTTGGCTCGGGCGGCGCAGGGACGGCCACGGGCGGTGTGACTCGGGCGCGGGGGCGGCAGCAGGCCGCGGGTGCGGCGTGACTCGGGCCGGTGCGGCTCCTGCAGGCGACGCAGTCCTCCGCGGGTGCGGCTCCTTGTTCCGCGGGTGCGGCTCCTGTGTCCGCAGGGGGCGCCGGCTTGACTCCGCGGCTACGGTTTCGGCAATAGTAGGTCCCTCCTCTCCTTTCCTCTTCGTTCCTTCCTTAGTATGGATGTTGGATCTTGTTAGTAGCATGCCTAGGATGGATCTAGAGTAGCTCGGAATGTCACTTAGTGGTTGTGAACCTAGGAGCCCTTAAGGCTCGATGTAAGTGATGGATATGAGCATGTGAGCATGATGGACCTTCTAGGCTAACTTGTGCCTCTTGGTTGAGGATTACTCTTGTGGAATTATGGACTGTTGTGGGTTGTTGCAAGTGTTGAGAGTGTGATGAATACTTTGTACCTAGGATGCATTCCTAGTTGAGGTTAGGTGATCTTGCATAGATCACTAGAGTGAAGTCTAAGACTTCTTGAGTGTGAGTATGTATTGATATGCATATCTCTTGTGAGCAGGTTGTGGGCTTCCTCCTTAAGGAAGCAAGAGTGTGGTGACTTGAGTGTGGTGAGGAGGTAAGTCTCCGGACTTACTTAGCTCGTATTTTACGTATTAGCATTGATGTGTGTTTGGTGTGTGTGTTTATGTTCTTGTTATAACATCCAAACCGGTAAATAGGACCACCGACCTTATATTATTGTTTGGCCCAAGTGTTGATAACGGGCGGTGACAATCTGCTTGACTCGGCGTTAGTCTAGGAGATTCTCAGCGACTAGCCCGGCGGGTGATATGGTCGGGTGCATCCGTACCATTATTTGCCGTAAGTAGGACCGAGGCGAGACCACGGTGGTCTCGTGTCACAAACCGAAGTTGAATTAGAACGGATATGACGTAATAATAAAAAGATAATAAACCGGACTTGTGTGCTTTATGTTTGTGATATGTATGTGTTTGTGCCTTCACGCTTTTTCTAATGCTTCGAATATGACCTAACGGTTTTAAACCGTGGTTGTAGATGACTTGCAGGTTAGGGACGCCGCCGAGTGAGGTGGAGGAGTGGACAGTCGGGGTCTCCGTACATTATAGGACGGGGACGTTTTTGGGATATGTCTTTGTATTGTGGATTATGTAGTACGGTTTGGTTTTCTTATCGGAGTTGTGATGTTTTGAGGACTCGGCTGAGTTTCCACTTTGTATTCGTTACATTTCAATTTTCGCATACATTAAAAACATTTTGAGTTTTCGCCTTTATTTGTGCCTTGTTGGAAAGGTCCGGTGAAATTGTTGTCAAGCTATGGGTCGGGACCCATTATGAGGTCTCACCCGTAGCATCCCGAGTCCCGCGGATTTGGGGTGTTACACCAAGCTTCCCCAAATTTGCTTGGTTAAGATATTCCATATTCCGCATCCCAAGTCCTCCGTAATTTTTTGGTTTACAGATTATATTTCAAGCAGTGGTATGCATGGGTCTAGAGGATTCCGAGTGACCCTAAATGAAATCACGAATGATCTTATCAATACTTTCACACACCACCTTAGGTATACTCATGGTAGTCATAGTGTACACTAGGATAGAAGACAATACAAATCTAGCAAGGGTTGCCCTCCTGGAAAAGCTCAATGTCATACTACGCCAACTATATTTCCGACCATTAATTTCGTCAAGAAGAGGAGTAAAAATGTCTTTAGAAATCCTTCCCTAAAGAATAGGAACTCTAAGAGAGTTTCCTAAATTTTTGGTGACACTCACACCACTTAAAATCTCAAGATCATTGCAAATGTCTCTAGAAACGTTAGGGGAGACATAATCTTAGATTTGAATATACTCACTTTGAGACCTGAGGCTGCACAAAACAACTCAATTCATCTCATAATGAACCTCATTTGAGAAACATACGCTTCAACAAACAAAGTAATGTCATCTGTGAAAAAATATGAGATAATGACAGACCATCCCGAGATAAGAAGATGGGTTTCCAAGAACCTTGATCAACAACTTCTAGAGTAAGATGACTAAGGTGCTCGACACATAAGACAAATAATATAGAGATAGAGGATCCCCTTGTCGAACACCTCTAGTAGGTTGAAATTGCTCAGTGAGTTCCCCATTCCAAAGAAGCTACATGCGGATAGTAGAAACACATTCCCGGATCATACGCCTCCAAAAATAGGAAACCTTTCTTAAGCTATGATATCATCAATAAAATCCCAACTTTATCGGTCATAAGTCTTCTCAAGATCAAGCTTTAAGAGCATCTATTTCCCCCCATTTTTTTATGCCTCATTGAATGAACCACTTCTTGCGTAAGAACTATATTATCCTGGATGATTCTTCCACGAATATAGCTTCATTGTGTTGATCCAATCAAAGAACTCATTAAGCCTTGTGATGCGCCCTTGACAACCATGACCTTGGATGAGGAGGACGATGCTTTGCGGGTTCGCTCCGATGGACCGCTCACTCGCTCCCGAGCTAAAGCCATCACCCAAGTTGCCGGCTCAATCATCCGACGCACCATTGCATCACTTGGACCCGTTAGTGGCATGTCATGTCTCACTCCACCATGGCATAGACTTCCGGCGCCACGTCATCAAGCTAGCAATATTATTATTATTTTATTATATTTTGCATTTAAAATAATAGACTTTAATTTTCGGAACCGTAACTCCGGAACTTAATCCCGGGAGTTAATTTCCGACATTGATAGTCTAGGCCTTTTAATTCGGGAGTTAGCCCCGACTTTATTTCCCGCCTTAATTTCCCGCTTTTAATTCCGTCATTTATTTCCGACTTTTGGTGTGGCCTTCATCCCCTATATAAAGGATGCTTGACCTCACTTGTAAAGCATGTCTAATTTTAATCAAGTATTTTGAAGGAAAATCTTCATTCTTGATCTAGGCATCACTTCCTCTTCAATCTCCTCAAAGTTCTTCCTTGGATCAAGTCTTAGATCCAATTAAACTCACCTTCGAGGATTCTTCTAAAGAATCAAACCCTCATATCCACTACAACGTTTGCTCGATCTCTCTAGATCGAATCAAACCTTCGCTTCCGCATCCATTTCAAATCGCTTCCGCCTTGCCAAACTTCTTTCAAAGTTTCCATTTGCACACCAACAAGGAGTAGTTGAAGCTCTAGCTTGGTCTAGATCCGGCGTTCATTCTTCAACGATTCCCAGGACGCATCAAATTGGCATCAGAGCAAAGGGATCGAAGCTAAGTTCTCTTTACTGTTGTTTTTGTGCGTTATTTTATTACCCTTCTTTTGCATTTGTTGTTCTTCCCTTCTTGAAGATCTTCATCTTGTTCTTCGTGTTCATTGAAGTTTTTCTTGAAAAAATTTTTTCGCACCAAGGCAAATTTAGGAGATATTTGGTTTGCCATCAAACCATCTATCAAACACCAATTTGTTTTTCAACCGACCCGATCCGACAAGTTTGTTAATTGATTTTACCAAATTTCTTGGGATTTATTTGTAACAAATTCGGATATCTCGCATTTTGATATTCAAAAAAAAAAACAAAAACAAAAAAGCAAAACTCTTCAACAAAGCGGATTTGTTTCCAAAGTGTTTCATCTCTTGCCATCAAAAAAAATTGCAAACTTCAAAAACAAAAAAAAAAATACAAAGTGAAAAGACGTCCCGCAAACCGGTCCATCCGAAAATCGGATTATTACAAAAGGTCAAAGACCAAAAGCAAGTAAAACTTGCCGATAAACAATCCGTCCATTTCTTATCTCTCCATTTTCTCATACACGTTGCAAATTTTATCACTTGTTATTTTGTGAATTGGTTCAAATTTTGTTGGATTTGCCTATCTTGCTTAACCGCCAAACGGCCTTCCAAAAGTAGAACACTAACGCACTTGAACTTGGGTAACGTTGACTTAATTCGTCACCTTGCTCATTTGATTGCTTGCATTTGTGTGTATTCATTTGGGAATCATGACTAACGTGGATATAAAAAACTCTCAGGATGCTCGTGAACGAGAAAATGCCTCCTTATCCGAGGAAGTTGTTAATCTAAAGCAACAATTGGAGGAGATGAGGGCACAACTTTTGGCCTTACGACCGCTCAACGTCCCGCTTCAAATCCAAATGACACCATGGTCGAGACCACGTCTGATGCCCGTCGAAAGGCAAAGGCCTTTTGGGAACCGACCCATCTCAAGGTCTTAGGCTTGCCTCAGTCATCGAAAGTCAAAATCAACAAGACGGCAGGGACCACTCAATGAGACCGACAACAATGATGGCCCGACTCCGGATGATTTACTTTATGTAGACGGTATGGATCGCCCCCACCTTTACCTAATGCACACCATACTAGCCGTCCCGTCCAGGACGAATCCTGACACCAATCAACAAGATCATCATCCTCGACGTTTTAGTAATGATCGGTATGGACAACGCCGCCAACAAACTAGCCGGCGAGCATCATACAACGGCTATGATGAGTATGACGAGAGGGATGATTTTGATGAGTTCTCCGACGATGAGCCCAACTTGGAACGGGTGGCTCATGTTCGTCCATGGCACCCACCTGTCGAGAGCCATATGAGAACTAGGACTGAGGAGAAGAATGGTTGCCTCCTCCCTAACCCACCAAGGCATGCAAATCAACGAGCTCGTCATGATAATATGCCACCGCCCCGCCAGGATCCCTACAAACATCGTAGGGAAGGTAAAGTTAAATTTCCAATATTTTATGGTGATTATGATCCATGTGCATTTCTTGATTGGGCACAGGACATGAAGAGGGCTTTGAAGCATTGCCATAAGATGAAAGATCGAAGTGGCAACCTTGTATTTTGAAGGCGATGCAAAATCTGGTGGAACCGGTACGAAACCGTCCGTGAGAATCGAGGTTGGCCACCAGTTATGACGTTTTTCATCAATTAATCTACGTCATGACAAAGAAGTATGTCCCCGAAGACTTCAAAAACGACATGCAGTTGCACATTGCCGAGCTCCAACAAGGTAATCTCACTCCGGTGGCTTATTTGGCGAAGCTCGAGGACATGCATATGAAGGCTGGAATCTCGGCTTCCCCCTCCACAATCCGCACCAAGTTCATGAGTGGGCTTAATCCGTCAATCCAGCGCCCTCTCGAGATCGTTCCATACAAAGACTTGGGTGCATTGTGTCATGCGGCCATGAAGCTTCACAAAACAACAACAAGAGACGCCAAGATATTCCAGGTATAACTCTTTTACTAGTCAATACGCTTATACTACTAACAACCGTGCTCGAGACACGTCTAGTTCTCAAGAGTCCGGCGCACCAAAGGAGTCCAACGGATGGGTCAAACCACCCGACAAGCGGCTACCGAGAGGGAACTACCACGTGGCCCCAATGCCCCGGCGCAAGCACCTCCCGCCCGCACCTCTCAAGGACCTCCACCGGCGGCACGGCCAAGAGAGCCCGTATGTTACAAATGTAGCGGATTCGGTCACGTCCAACGTGATTGTCCGAACACACCTTTGTTTTTGCCAACCCCTCATATGAAGATGAGGAAGATTAAGAAGACGGTGATATCATCATAGAGGATGACCAAGACGCCGACCCCTACTACTGCATGGAACCATGCGACGAACAAATGGCTTGCGGCCCGGCACAACCCGGTAAGTTCGCCCTTGTATCTCGTCGAATTTTGCCCGTTAAAGAATTCGTTCCTATTGACCAACGCGAAAATCTTTTCCATTCTCGTTGTTTGGTCAACAACACTAGCTCTCGTTAATAGTTGATGGGTTCATGTTGTAACATTATCAACGAAAAAGTGGTAAAACACTTTAAGTTGCCTACAACCTCCACCCAACACCTTATGGAATCCAATGGATTTCCGATAATGCGTGTGACACCGTCACGCGACAAGCTTGGGTGACGTTTTGCATAGGCGCCTATGTTGATAAGATCCTTTGTGATGGTATCAAGATGGACGCCACATGTTTTATTAGGACGACCATGGAAATTCGATCGTCGAACTTTCCATGATGGTTATCTTAATAGATATATGTTCCAATATAATGGAAAAAGAGTCACATTGTTGCTTATGACTCCACATGAAATATTAATTGATTATGCGGAACGAAAGAGACAACAAGCCATTGATGAGAACACTACACCGGCAACATCGGACCCTCCTAGGAGTTCTCCGATGTTGTGGGTGCTAGTACTTCCGATCCCGGAACACCACCCTAGTACCCATGCTATTGAGACTAGAGGTAGTAAAGAAAGCATCGTTCCCACGACTGCAACTTCACCATCTCCGGACCCAATAATCAAAGGCCGGTGTGAGCCAAGGGTACTTTTGGCCCGGAAACATGATTTGACACCGGTCAAGGAAGGCAAGTTACCATGCTTCTTGCTAGTTCCTTTTTGCTTATCTACTTCCCATGACCCTAGTAATATGCCGCACGACAGGTGTCTACTTTGTGTCTGAATTTCAGGACGTCTTGACGATGACCTACCACCCGGCTTGCCACGATCCGTGGAATTGAGCATCAAATCGATTTGGTGCCCGGGCGCGTCTTTACCCAACCGTGCCGCTTACCTTGCAAGTCCGGACGAGACTAAGAGCTACAACGTCAGTCCAAGAGCTCCTAGACCGGGGATATGTTCGTGAATCACTTTCACCATGAGCCAGTGCCGGTCATTTTGGTGTCCAAGAAGGACGGGTCTTGGAGGATGTGTGTCGATTGCCGAGCCATCAACCAAATAACCGTCAAGTACCGGCATCCGATCCCGCCTCGACGACATGCTAGAGAT
>NCTC01000640.1:0-10396 GCA_002319775.1 Fagopyrum tataricum | reverse complement strand
CAAGCACTTCATATTGTTTTACCTGTGTAAGTGTCCAATAGTTCTTGTCTTATAACTTTGTTGCATTTTCTGTTTGATTCTGTTTGTGTGCTTCTGCATTATATCTGTTCTTTAATGAAAGTAGTAGGAACTACTGCATATGTTTAGATTCCGTGTCAGAGAGATCTTTCTTTGCAGTACCTTAATTACTTATTTCTGTTATTGATGGTTTTGTGAGCAGGAATTTGGCTTATTGACAAGAAAAGAGCTAGCTCCACTCGAGGAACTGATAGAGTCGATTGTCTCACCGTACTGAAGCCATTCTGTGACCCGACGTAAGATCATGTCATAGAGGGGCTTGAAGCTGAGTGAGTGAGCTGTAGAGCTTTGCTTTAAAGAATGTAACAAGAGTTTCTTCCTGCTGTCAATAAACTTGTGTAAAAACTTGAGGTTTCCATGTGAAGTTTGTGGTGGGATTTTCAATCCATACAATAGCAGATTTTTAACCAAGGAAAGGGTGTGCTCTTTCAATGACTGAGATGTCTTGTCTAAGATTTCCTTATTTTATTTTTATTTTTTTATAGAAAATTTCCTTCTTTTTTTTTCTCCAAAAACCAAATTAGATCCTCCCCGAAAAACCTGAATTATATATATATATTCATCCTCGTAAAGCAACTCAGTAGATCTGGTCGCTTCAACCACGCCCTTCAGGTGTTGAATTGGATGAGTAACATAGAATCGATATCTTTCGGCAGGAAACATTGCAGTTCTACTAGTAGGAATTTCTCAGTTATATCTTTCGGCAGTAAACATTGCAGTTTACTAGTAGGAATTTCTCAGTTTTAGGATGAGGAAAGGATGCTCGCCAACGGTTAGATAATATGTCTCAATTTTTTAAAACTGAGTTTCCTAATGACGTAGGAGGGCAATGACTTCTTTCATTGTCCGTTTAGATCTTTTCATGGTTGGAGGGTAGGGAGAGAAGTAGAGATTTCTCTTGCTTGGTAAGTCATTTCAAAAGACAACACCTCTTTGCGATTGAACGTAAGAATAAGGTTTGGGGCATCCTTGAGTGTGACTTTGATGTTTTCGTCGCATTTGTGGAGGTGTTAGTTGTTCTTAAGATGTTGTGTGGCTGATGTCTGACTCTTCATGCTTCGAGTCGTGAAAGGTCGTCACCCTGATGACTTTGTTTCTTCTTTTGGTAAGGATGGTGGATACATTGTGAGTATCTCGAGGCGGATGTGGGTATCTCGAGGCCGATTGCTAGAGATCAAGTTGTGGTTGACGGTTGAGAGTATGGTGTTTGATGCACATCTGTTGGAGAGGGTTATGCGTGTTCCTATTACTACCGTGAAAAACATCCCTCATAGTTGTCGTCTTAGCTTCTCTCAAACGTTGTTGGGTGCTCTCTTGAAGGTGGTTGTTGAGCACGTGTGTGTAGTTGCTTGGGTTATGTTGTTTTTACTTCCTCGGTGCACTTTGTAGGTGTTCAGGCCTATGAGCAGGCGAGACAAAAGGTCGGGAAGTAGACAGTCGATACAACATCATCGGATTTTGCAGGCCTTGTCTACATGGGGAGAGACTGATGGTGTTTCGAGTCTGGTACAGGCTTTGTTAGACACTTTTGAGCATAAGCCTTTTGTGATGGTTGATGGTGGCTCGGGTGATAGAGATGGTCTAGAGAGGAACCCTAATATCAAGCAATGTCTCCGCAAGGTTTCAGATGAGCATTTTACGGTAGTTGTTAAGGTTTTGTGTTCTTATGGAGTTGGTCCTTATAATGGGGAGACTTTGAAGGTGTTGGAGGTTAAACACCCCTACAAGTTTCCCCTTCTAAGCTTTGCACAACCTTTTCACGGAACCACCCCTTCGTTGTTGATATCGATTTGGCATTTAAATGCATTAAGTCCTTTCCCAAAGGTACTTCTTGCGGTAGAGATGGCTTGAGGGCACAACACATCTTAGAACGCTATGTGTGTGGTGAGGGTTCTTCGGTTGCCACGGTCTTTTGAGGGCGATTACCTCAGTGGTTAATTTGTGGTTGGGAGGCAGGTGTTCGTTGAGTTTGACTGAGTTTGTTGCTTCGGCTCCTCTTACACCGATGCCCGAAGCCTGACAATGGGGTTCGACCCATTGCAGTGGTTACTATATGAAGATAGTTGGGTGTCTAAAGTTTCCATGAAGGGAGTGTGTAAAGATATGAGAGAATATCTAGGAGATCTGCAGTTTGGAGTTGGTGTTTCAGGTGGTGCAGAGACTATTCTACATAGTCTTAATAGAGTTTTGAGTGAACGTTATGCCGATGGTTCTTTGGTTATGTTAATTGTGGATTTTTCCAATGCCTTCAACCTGATTGACATGACTATTTTTCTTAGAGAGGTTAGAGAAAGATGTCCGTCTATCTCTTTATGAGTTGATTTCTTGTATGATCAGGCCGACCGGTTGTACATTGGAGATAGATTTATCTGGTCGGCCACTGGTGTGCAACAAGGGGACCCCTTGGCCACTCCTTTTTTCTCTTGTCTTGCACCCGCTTCTACATAGGATTAGGGTCATTTGCAAGCCTCTTCTACACGCTTGGGTATCTTGATGATGGTACAATTATTGGTCGGACTGAGGAGGTGGCTAAAGCACTTGATATCATTCTAGAATTTGGTCCCGGTTTTAAGCCTCGAGCTAAATGTTCACAAAACCGAGCTCTTTTGGCGCCCTTCGTGTGATGGGTCGAAACTTAGAGATGAGCTATTCCCATAAGAGCATTGCAAGGACGGCGATGGGTGTTTAAGTTGTTGGGTGGGCCAGTGAGTAGAGATGAGGGGTTTCTTAGAGATTGTCATGAAGAGAGTTGTTAAGGCGGTTGAGTTGATGCATCTTATTCCACAGTTGAGAGACCCGCAAAGTGAGCTTATCCTACTTCGTTCTTGTATTGGCCCGAGGATCTGTCATCCGGAGTATTGAGAGAGTGCAACCGCTTATTTTGATGTTGGGCTTCGTATGTGGTTTGTCGGGGGCCCTTTATTGGAGATCATTAGTGTCGGCTTGCTTCTCTACCTATTTGGTTTGGGGGGCTTGGGTTTATACTCTTCTATATAGGTGTCTTCCTTTGCTTTTGTTGCCTCCAAGGCCCTTCTTGGGTCCTTTAAGACCACATTTTTGTGTGACAGTGAAGTTATTGGTATGTGCTCTGAGTTTTATGGAGCTTTAGGCAATCTTCAGGCTACTATTCCTGATTTCGATCTTTCTGTTTTTACTGCCAAGAACACCATCCCGGGCGTCCCCCTAAATCCCAACACGCTTTGGCGAATGCTCTTTTTGGTAAGACCGTGTATGAGGTGAAAGTTGCTTTTGATTTGACCCATAGACAGAAAGCGGTTTTCAAGTGTTTCAAATTAGCGCATAACCAAGATTTCCTTCTTGCCATACTCATGGATGGGGTTGGGCAGTGTATGTCTCCGGTTGAGTAATCGCTCAATCCTTAAGTATCGCCTTATGATTCCTCTATACCGGTTGATGAGATTTGTCATATGCCCAATTGTCGAAGAGTTTTGGATGCTTTTGGGGAGCATTTTGTTCATTTTAAAGAGCTTCATATATACCCGGCAGTATCTGGTCCGTGATGTTTTGTGTGATGTGTTTAGTAGAGCAAGGGTTTCGGTTAAGGAAGGAGGCGTTGCGATCTTCTTGACTGACCCACGTAAGGGAAGGTCCACGTTGAGGCCGACGGATGTCTTGGTGTTTGGATGGGTGGGTGGGAAACATGTTTGCCATTGATTTACATGGATTTCTCCACTAGTTTTGTAATTAAGTTGATCGTCTCGGGTTCTTCCAATTCGTACAAAGTAGGGTTGCATTCTAAATTTATTATACACGAGTACACATAACCAACTATAAGCGGATCTAGTTGAACATATATGACAAATAGTTGGATAGCCGTTATAGAGATGAAAAAAAACAACGTTTATTCACTTTTTCTTATAAAAGAACTTTTTAGGCCTGAAACTACTTGTATTTCATGGTCGGGTGGACGACAGACCATCCGAGCTCGCTCCGCTCCTGACCGCATCGATCTCAATAACTTCAGGTATTGGTTATAGCGGTTTATATTATTTAATTTATTTAATCTCAAATGTAATTAGTTAAAGCCTAATCATCATATCCCATACGTGTAGGGATATTTAATTGTACTCCTATGTATATAACGGGCCGTTTGGTATCCATATCTTTTATAAAGACGTGGGTATGGGTACCACCCATACCCATACCGCTGTTTGGTATTTCAGGGTATCGATATCAAAATGATATCTTGATATTAGAATTTGGGTTTTTGATATACGAATTTTTTGGGACGTATCGCTTCGTTCTTTTCTTTCCTCGCTCTTCCTTTTTCTTCTTCTTCCCCTGAACTGTCGACCGAAGAGCCATTGAACTCTCTTCTCCTTCCTTCCTTACGATCTCTCGCTGCTGACCGGAGCAAGAAAACACCGACCAGAGTAGATTCGTCGGATTTTCCAGTTCCAGTGACCTCGCTTCATGATTTGCCGGGTTATTGGGTTTTCATGTTTCTCTTTTTCTCTGCCGGTGACCTCGGGTTTTTGGTTTTTTAGTTCGCCGCTCAACTCTCTTCTCCTTCCTTCCTTATTTTCTGTTGATTATGATTTTGTTTGGATTGATTGAAATGGGTTGGATGATGAAATTATCTGAAATTTGTACCCATAAACTCCTAATCGGTTTTAAAAATAAAATTTTGGTTTATATAAATCGAACCAACCTGCTTTTTGATTTTAGTTGCAGTTTTCGGTTTGTGTTTTTTGCAGTTCGATTTTAGGCTTATACTCAATTTTCCAGATATCTGATATACGTCAATATACCAAACAGAGATATCAAATATCAAATTGATATCCATACCTCATACTCATACCTAATATCTTAAATTAGTATATCGATACCAAACGACCCCTAAATAAATATATTTGTTCAACTAATTCAAAGCATCTCAGTTAATCATCTAACTCTTAATTTCATGCAAAATGATATACGATAAATCTTTATGATTAAATCTTCATAGACAAATTTATTACCCGTCGAATCCTTTTGTAAACTTTAAAATTTCCAAATATGTTGGAATAAAATTAGGTCACCATTATTTGAACCTATAAATATTATCATACATTGTATTAGTTTTATATCAAAATTAATGAATAATTACTTATCAATACATGAGTTTTATATAAATAAAATAAAATAAAATAAAGTAAACACAGTAATACACCCAGCCCGATATTATCAAAATGATATCGTGGACATTACACTGTTATAAATAATAAAGATGCCAGTAGTTTATGTGATATTTCATTTTCCAATCTGATAGTAATTAAACAGTGATATATCGAGTCACAGTTTAATGTCATGACATATTTTTGTAATTATTTACTTAAACTAATTTTTAGTGTATTTATTTTATAAAATTGAGAGATTTAAAAATAAGAGTTCTATATCTAATTCTGGAATTTTGATTAATGTTTAAAAATATATTTTAAAATAAAATTAAATCACAAATTAAAAAAATATTTTATAATATATTCTTAGAAATATAATATTAGTTATTTTATGATCAAAGTTTAAAAACAGTATTCAACTCAAATAAATTAAGAGAGAGTCAAGTCAATAACTCCCTAAAAAGGGTGTAACGAGTGACCTAAGCTGACCGGGTCCGGGTCGAGTCGACCCATTAGAATTTTCAAGGTTTGGATAAATGGGGCCAAGGCTCTAGACACGTGTCTCTCCCTCAATGTTTGACCCAGAACTCATGTTTTGAATTCCACGGGATTAAGAATGATTTACCTATAATTTGTAACGCTGGTTTTTGTCTCTGATTTCAAACTACACTTTCACTATTTTCAGTTTCACCTTCTCTTTCGTGCGTTCACTTCTTCAATCAAAACTCTTCCCTCTTTCCTCTTCCGCGTCGCAATCATTGGCACAATTGACAAATCAAGCATAGAAGTTTCCGACGGTCTCTTTCTTCACTGCAGCTGAAAATTTTTCACTTCGGAATCTTCTATGCGTCAATTTTAAGCCGCCTACTTTTGACTTGTAAATTTGTAATCGGTATCGCCAAATTCGTACGGCGCTGACAAACCCATCTTTGAATCGATGCTGGTTGCCTGTTGTGATCTTTCAACGAGTTACTTCAGAAATATAGAGGAAGAAGAGAAGACAAAACGTTTTGGTGGTTTTGCTGCACAAACCTTGCAGCTAGGGTTTTCAATATACTTTGGTGGATAATGAATACAACCCTAAGCCTATCTATTTATAACCATAAATAGATAGAATCCTCCGCGGGGGCTAAGCCCCCCGCACCCCTTGTCGCCCCCGGGCCCATTAATCCATGGGCCCAAAATATGTTTCCCCTGGCCCATTGTATCAGTATACCTAGATTTATTGTCTTATTATAACAATCTCCACCTAGACAACATAATCTAATACAAAAATTTGGGAAACACATATACAACTCCAAGATCTTGTCGCCGGATCCTCCTTGTTTCTCTTGACAAGGGGGCTTTCTCACTCATCTAACAACGAGTGACATGAACCAAATCCAAGCAATGCTTGAATTTTGTCTGCGGTAACCGGTTTGGTCATCATATCAGCTGCATTCTGAGAAGTGTGTACCTTCTCCAGGATGATCTCACCAGAAGCTACTAGCTCTCTAATCTTGTGAAATTTCACATCAATATGTTTAGTCCGAGCATGGTACACCTGATTCTTAGCTAGATATATAGCACTCTGACTATCACAATGTACCCTCAACTCCACCTTGCTCAACACTCCAGTTCCTCCACAATTCCTCTAATCCACAGAGCCTCCTTAGCTGCCTCTGCTAAAGCCATGTACTCTGCCTCAGTTGTAGACAAGGCTACTACAGACTGCAAAACTGATCTCCAACATATAGGCCCCCCAGCAAGAGTAAAGACATACCCTGTAGTGGACCTCCGGTTGTCAAGATCACCGGCATAGTCTGAATCAACATACCCTACAACTGAAGGATCTCCTTCCTGGCCACCAAACATAATTCCACGGTCAGCAGTACCCCTCAAATACCTGAGTATCCACTTGACGGCCGTCTAGTGTTCTCTCCCAGGATTAGACATATACTTGCTTACTTGGCTAATAGCTTGGGCCAAATCAGGTCTTGTACACACCATAGCATACATCAAGCAACCAACTGCACTTGCATAAGGAACTTTGGACATATCTTTGATTTCTCCATCAGACTTCGGACACTGAGCTGAGGAGAGCTTGAAGTGATTCGCTAGAGGAGTGCTGACAGATTTGGAGTTGGCCATATCGAATCTATCAAGCACTTTCTCAATGTAAGTCTTTTGAGATAACCATAACCTCCCAGAACTTCTCTCCCTGCGAATCTCCATACCCAGGATCTTATTTGCAACACCAAGATCCTTCATGTCAAATTCCTTGCTCAACAAGGTTTTCAACTCAACAACATCATCAATATTCTTTCCAGCAATCAGCATGTCATCAACATATAATAGCAAGTATAAGGGTGATCCATCATCCAAATATTTCACATAAACACAACAATCATACTCACATCTCCGGTAGCCTATCCGAAGCATAAGAGTCAAACTTACCATTGCCTAGGAGCCTGCTTCAGACCATACAATGACTTTGTCAACTTGCATACAAGTTTTCCTCTTCTGGATGGACAAAACCCTCTGGTTGCTCCATGTAGATCTCCTCCTCCAAATCACCATGAAGGAAAGCTGTTTTCACATCCATCTGCTCTCAGATGCAAATCCCAGCTAGCTACCAATGCCAACACCAATCTGATAGACGTGTGTCGGACCCACAGGAGAAAAAATTTCGTCATAATCAATCCCCTTCTTCTGTGAGTAACCCTTTGCTACTAGTCGTGCCTTGTACCTTATGCCTTCTTTCTCTGAGATGCCTTGTTTCTTCTTGAACACCCATTTGCATCCTATTGCCCTCTTACCTGCTGGAAGAGGAACCAACTCCCACGTCCTGTTCTTATGGAGAGATTCCATCTCCTCAGTCATAGCACCTACCCATCCTTCTTTCTCCTGACTATGAGCCTCTCGAAAGTTGGATGGATCATCTGTGCCAATGACTAGAGCATAATTAACCATCTCCTCAAAACCATATCTTATAGGGGCCCTTGTGATGCGTCTGTTTCTGCCAGAAACAAGACTCTCAACCTGTTGTTGATCTACATCATGCTCACCACCTGTTGGTGTAGGTGTGCTAGAATCTGAAAGCTCCACCTCCACTGCTGATCTGGATTCAGTCTCTGTAACTGCAGGTTTCCCAACTTCCTTAGCATGTAGAAGCATTGCCTGCTCATCAAATACAGCATCTCGACTGATCATCCGTTTCTTTGCAACAGGATCCCAAAACTTGAAACCCTTCACACCTTTCTCATAACCCAGAAAAATGCACTTCTTAGACTTTGCATCCAGCTTTGTTCGCTCATCACCTGGAATCAACACATATGCTGGACTGCCAAAAATCTTCAAATTTGATAAGTCTAAATCAGAACCAGTCCATACCTCCTCTGAAACCTTCCCATCAAGAGAAGTCCGGGGTGATCTTCTATTTATCAAATAGACCGCCATGCTCACTGCCTCTGCCAGAATTGCTTTGGAAGCCCTGCATTCAATCTAAGACACCGCGCTTTTTCTGCAATGGACCGATTCATCCTCTCAGAAACACCATTCTGTTGTGTGGTGTCTTCCGCACTGTATAATGTCTCTGAATGCCATGCTCACCACAAAAACTCTGAAACTGAGAATCCGTGTACTCTGTCCCATTATCAGATCTCAAATACTTCACTTTCCTCCCTGTCTGATTTTCCACTTCCGCCTTCCATAGCTTGATCTTGCTGAAGACTTCAGATTTATACTTTAGAAAATACACCCAGACCTTCCTTGAATAATCATCAATGAAAAATGACGTAATACCTAGATCCTCCTAGGGACGACACCTGAGTTGGTCCCCACACATCAGAATGCACATAATCAAGAATTTCACCTGTGTTGTGCTGACCTGTCTTAAAAGACACCTTGGATTGTTTTCCCATCACGCCAAAACTTGCAAAAGTCGATCTTACAACTCTTCACACCATCCAGGAGACCTCGCTTGTGAAGCTCAATCATCCCCCTTTCGCCAATGTGACCCAGGCACATATGCCACAGAGTTGTGTAATTTGTCTCAGAAGCCACGGCTGCAACTCCACCTACAACGGTACTCCCTACCAACCGGTAGATATTACCCGATGTAATCTGCCCCTTCATAACTGTCATTGCCCCCTTGCTCACCTTTACACATTCCTTTTCTGTTTTAAAAACAGAACCCTTTTACATGTAAAGTCCCCAAGAAAATCAGATTTTTCTTTAGAGTTGGAATGTGACGCACGTCAATCAATGTTCGAATCACACCATCGTGCATCCTCACCTTTATCTGCCCAATGCCAACAACATCACAAGCCTTGTTGTCTCCTAATCGGACGGAGCCAAAAGTTCCAGACTTGTACGTCTCAAACCAATCTCTATTCGGAGTCATGTGAAACGAACATCCCGTATCCATGATCCATACATCTGAGTAGTTGCCTGACGTCACAGAGAGCATATCAGAATCTGCACCATCTGAGTCATCTTTCTGCACCACGTTTGCTGATCTTGAAGATTCCTCTGACTTCTTATCTTCGTACTTCTTCTTCCTGGCAGGACAATCACGTTTGAAGTGACCGTCCTCCTTGCAGAAGTAACAAGTTACTGGCTTTTTACCCTTGGATTTAGACCTGTATTGCTTGTTGCTTCCTTCTTGCTTCTCTTTCGTCCTCCCTCTATCCTGGTTGCTTCTAACATACAACCCTTCGCTTGAGAACTCTCACTGGTATGTTGTCGTCGTTCGGCTTGTGAAAGCAACGTTGTTGACACCGTATCAAGACTTATCTCGTCTTTCCCACACGTCAACGTCATCACCAGATTCTCATATGAAGAGGTAAAGAACATAGCAAGATCATAGCTTTATCTTCATCTCCAAGTTTTACATCCACCCGAGCCCAAATCCCCAATAATTTGAGTGAAAATATTCACGTGTTTTACTAAGTCAGAACCTTCCACCATTTTCAACCCATACAATTTTTGTTTGAGATACAAATTTGCTAGACAAAGATTTTGACATATACCGTTTCTCCAATTGAGTCCAAATTTCTTGACAAGATTTGAGATCAATTAACGTGGTATATTACCTCGTCTGTCTGCCAAACAGAGCCGAATGACCGCTGCCTTCTCTTGCATCTCCTCCCATTCGTCGTCTTTCAACGACTCCGGTTTTGTCTCCTTCAGCGCCTTCAACATCCCCTGCTGCGTTA
>NCTC01000638.1:0-16422 GCA_002319775.1 Fagopyrum tataricum | reverse complement strand
CCAAGAATTAAACGTCACTCCATCCTATTTTTTTTCAACAATTAAATTCTAACGTTGATTAATAAATAAAGAACTTTATTACTTAATAACAAAACAATTTTAACCCAAAAATGATTAATAAATAATGACGATTGTGCGATTTCAACCGATAAATATCATCTAATACTTTGTCTAGTTTTATTTATCGAACCAATAGATAATTACCTATCAATACATTTATATATGTGTTTAAACCAAAACAAATATAAAAAATATAAAAATAACTTAGTAATATAGCTAACCCAATATTATTCAATACCCGCATAAGGTGCGGGTAGCACTCCTTGCCACGTGTCACGCAGAAAAATACCCACTGCCACGTATCATTTTAGCATTTAACTACATCCCACCAAAATATTAATTAAGTTTATTTATTACAAAATTATTTAACAAAATATTTAAAATCAAATCTTAATTAAATCCATCCCTTCCAATCACCTTTTTTGTTATTTGAGATTGTGTTATTTCTTAAATTAATTTATATATAACAATTAATTTAACACCACATGCTACCAATGTACTATTTCTATTAATATATGAATCAGTATAATAAGGGGGAGAAAAATCAAAATATAAATTATTATACGGTTAGATATTTTATTAATGTATTATATAATATTATAGGTAAAGTGTACAAATATTTATTGCTTATTTTTTATTTTATTTTTTTGATAATGGAAAGCGGTTAGATTGGCCTACCTCCTAGAGGTAGTCCAACCTAAAGCATCCTTGCGGATGAGAATACGAAGTTCGGGATCTTCAAAAAAATTAGTGTTGGGGGTCGAGATTCCCAAATGGGGTTAATCGGTCAGCAACACAGTTATTCTCTCTAAAAATATGCCTAACACGGATCTCGTCAAAGAAGCGAAGATCCAATCTGGAGTCGGATATAATCATCTCGACCTTCCACGGACAACTTCACAAACCTTGGAGTGCCTTGATTACACACAGGTTTATTTCCGATTCGATCTTTAATTAGTCTGATTGCCTCTTGTAACCCAGTTTTGAGGGTAAAAGCTTCGGCTTTTATGACCGAATTGAAATTATTTTTTTTAGCGTCGAGGCTAACGATATCGCCATTGTTTCCGAATAACATAACCAATATAGTTGAGAAGTACCAATAGGGTTGTGTTCGTAGAAAGGAGAGATGGTTGGCATCTCCCCTGACAGGACGGGAACTGCCTTCGGCTTTTCTCTACACATCCGGTTAAGGCTACCCACCCTTGCGGTGGATCTTCAACCCAATTTTTTTTTAGTTTTTTTTAATTGATGAATTTGCACAAAGCTACCTTTTTTTTTTCAAAATTTACATTAAATAATCCATAATTGATATGTTTATGTACTTTTAGCGTCTAAAAATATAACACTTGACCACCTTATTCAGATTATGCTGTACAAATCCACCATTAAATTTCAAATCTTGCATAATTGACATTTATTTACTAAATATGATAATACTTCTATAAAAAATAGTGTCAACTGGTTTTATTTTATCACGGGCGTGCCTAATCTCATTCTCACTCGAACATAAATTTTGGTTAGAATTGGCGATTTGCCAACAAAACTACCGGTTAAGGGTGGTCAAATAAGGGTTTTATCTTGATATTAGTTTTGTGCAAATAAAGCAAATTTGTGAGACCAGATATATCAGCATCATTCATAAAATGGCAAAATTCTTGTTTAATAAGCTCCAGAGTTACTCTTTTAACCGTCAATAACTGATTTTAAGATGCAACACGACAATCTTGTATGTTGCTCATTGGACATGATGCGCTTTCCACGTGTTAACTAGGGTTGAGTATGTTAGGTTCGATTTACTTAATCAAATCGCACTAAGTGATTTCTGTCAAGACCGAACCGACAATCAACAATTTAGGTTCAATTTTAAGTATGTAATTTTTAGAAAATAGGTATAGGTTCGGTTTTTGGGTAATAACCCTAAAATCGATGGTCTAGACTCTAGACCATTGGTCTTCAGTTCGATTTTCGGTTAAAACTTTTTAATCAGTCGATTAATATAAGAAAAATTAAAAAAAAACACGGCTAGTTAAATGAATATACTCACCTAGTATATATCATCATTGCTTCAGCTAATGAGCTCATGCTGGACAACAATCTCTATATTCTAAACCTAAACTACATTGATACACAAATAACAAAAATGAACAAACAAAAGACATCGAAACTCAAATCAAATCAAGAACAAATCCAGAACAGATCAACCCTTCCTCTCATTCATACAAGAATACCCGAAATCCGCCCTCTCGAGTTCCTAGCAAACGAGAATCGCCCACTCGAAAACGATCTCTTCATCAAAGAAGACTTCATAACACATTGCAATACTCTATAAGCTTCTTCTCCGATTGATACTTGATCCTTTCTATGATCAACACCTAACCCATGTAACTTACACTCCTCCATTTCACAATCTCACCGTGGCCGTGTAACACCCCAAATCCGCAGGACTCGGAGTGCTACTGGGCTAGGATCTCACAATGGATCCTGACCCTAGCCTGACAAAATCTTTGTCTAGCAAATTGGAGAAACGGTATATGTCAAAATCTTTGTCTAGCAAATTGTATCTCAAACAAAAATTGTATGGGTTGAAAATGGTGGAAGGTTCTGACTTGGTAAAACACGTGAATATTTTCAATCAAATTATTGGGGATTTGGCTCGGGTGGATGTAAAACTTGGAGATGAAGATAAAGCTATGATCTTGCTATGTTCTCTACCCTCTTCATATGAGAATCTGGTGATGACGTTGACGTGTGGGAAAGACGAGATAAGTCTTGATACAGTGTCAACAGCGTTGCTTTCACAAGCCGAACGACGACAACATACCAGTGAGAGTTCTCAAAGCGAAGGGTTGTATGTTAGAAGCAACCGGGATAGAGGGAGGACGAAAGAGAAGCAAGAAGGAAGCAACAAGCAATCCAGGTCTAAGTCCAAGGGTAAAAAGCCAGTAACTTGTTACTTCTGCAAGGAGGAGGGTCACTTCAAAACGTGATTGTCCTGCCAGGAAGAAGAAGTACGAAGATAAGAAGTCAGAGGAATCTTCAAGATCAGCAAACGTGGTGTAGAAAGATGACTCAGATGGTGCAGATTCTGATATGCTCTCTGTGACGTCAGGCAACTACTCAGATGTATGGATCATGGATACGGGATGTTCGTTTCACATGACTCCAAATAGAGATTGGTTTGAGACGTACAAGTCTGGAACTTTTGGCTCCGTCCGATTAGGAGACAACAAGGCTTGTGATGTTGTTGGCATTGGGCAGATAAAGGTGAGGATGCACGATGGTGTGATTCGAACATTGATTGACGTGCGTCACATTCCAACTCTAAAGAAAAATCTGATTTCCTTGGGGACTTTACATGTAAAAGGGTTCTGTTTTAAAACAGAAAAGGAATGTGTAAAGGTGAGCAAGGGGGCAATGACAGTTATGAAGGGGCAGATTACATCGGGTAATATCTACCGGTTGGTAGGGAGTACCGTTGTAAGTGGAGTTGCAGCCGTGGCTTCTGAGACAGATTACACAACTTTGTGGCATATGCGCCTGGGTCACATTGGCGAAAGGGGGATGATTGAGCTTCACAAGCGAGGTCTCCTGGATGGTGTGAAGAGTTGTAAGATCGACTTCTGCAAGTTTTGCGTGATGGGAAAACAATCCAAGGTGTCTTTTAAGACAGGTCAGCACAACACAGGTGGAATTCTTGATTATGTGCATTCTGATGTGTGGGGACCAACTCAGGTGTCGTCCCTAGGAGGATCTAGATATTACGTCACTTTCATTGATGATTATTCAAGGAAGGTCTGGGTGTATTTTCTAAAGTATAAATCTGAAGTCTTCAACAAGTTCAAGCTATGGAAGGCGGAAGTGGAAAATCAGACAGGGAGGAAAGTGAAGTATTTGAGATCTGATAATGGGACAGAGTACATGGATTCTCAGTTTCATAGTTTTTGTGGTGAGCATGGCATTCAGAGACATTATACAGTGCGGAAGACACCACAGCAGAATGGTGTTTCTGAGAGGATGAATCGGTCCATTGCAGAAAAAGCGCGGTGTCTTAGATTGAATGTAGGGCTTCCAAAGCAATTTTGGGCAGAGGCAGTGAGCATGGCGGTCTATTTGATAAATAGATCACCCCGGACTTCTCTTGACGGGAAGGTTTCAGAGGAGGTATGGACTGGTTCTGATTTAGACTTATCAAATTTGAAGATTTTTGGCAGTCCAACATATGTGTTGATTCCAGGTGATGAGCGAACAAAGCTGGATGCAAAGTCTAAGAAGTGCATTTTTCTGGGTTATGAGAAAGGTGTGAAGGGTTTCAAGTTTTGGGATCCTGTTCCAAAGAAACGGATGATCAGTCGAGATGTTGTATTTGATGAGCAGGCAATGCTTCTACATGCCAAGGAAGTTGGGAAACCTGCAGTTACAGAGACTGAATCCAGATCAGCAGTGGAGGTGGAGCTTTCAGATTCTAGCACACCTACACCAGCAGGTGGTGAGCATGATGTAGATCAACAACAGGTTGAGAGTCTTGTTTCTGGCAGAAGCAAACGCATCACAAGGGCCCCTATAAGATATGGTTTTGAGGAGATGGTTAATTATGCTCTAGTCATTGGCACAGATGATCCATCCAACTTTCGAGAGGCTACTCGTAGTCAAGAGAAAGAAGGATGGGTAGGTGCTATGGCTGAGGAGATGAAATCTCTCCATAAGAACAGGACGTGGGAGCTGGTTCCTCTTCCAGCAGGTAAGAGGGCAATAGGATGCAAATGGGTGTTCAAGAAGAAACAAGACATCTCAGAGAAAGAAGGTATAAGGTACAAGGCACGACTAGTAGCAAAGGGTTACTCACAGAAGAAGGGGATTGATTATGACGAAATTTTTTCTCCTGTGGTCCGACACACGTCTATCAGATTGGTGTTGGCATTGGTAGCTAGCTGGGATTTGCATCTGGAGCAGATGGATGTGAAAACAACTTTCCTTCATGGTGATTTGGAGGAGGAGATCTACATGGAGCAACCAGAGGGTTTTGTCCAGCCGGAAGAGGAGAAACTTGTATGCAAGTTGACAAAGTCATTGTATGGTCTGAAGCAGGCTCTTAGGCAATGGTACAAGAAGTTTGACTCTTACATGCTTCGGATAGGCTACCAGAGATGTGAGTATGATTGTTGTGTTTATGTGAAATATTTGGATGATGGATCACCCTTATACTTGCTATTATATGTTGATGACATGCTGATTGCTGGAAAGAATATTGATGATGTTGTTGAGTTGAAAACCTTGTTGAGCAACGAATTTGACATGAAGGATCTTGGTGTTGCAAATAAAATCCTTGGTATGGAGATTCGCAGGGAGAGAAGTTCTGGGAGGTTATGGTTATCTCAGAAGACTTACATTGAGAAAGTGCTTGATAGATTCGATATGGCCAACTCCAAATCTGTCAGCACTCCTCTAGCGAATCACTTCAAGCTCTCCTCAACTCAGTGTCCGAAGTCTGATGGAGAAATCAAAGATATGTCCAAAGTTCCTTATGCAAGTGCAGTTGGTTGCTTGATGTATGCTATGGTGTGTACAAGACCTGATTTGGCCCAAGCTATTAGCCAAGTGAGCAACTATATGTCTAATCCTGGGAGAGAACACTGGGCGGCCGTCAAGTGGATACTCAGGTATTTGAGGGGTACTGCTGACCGTGGAATTATGTTTGGTGGCCAGGAAGGAGATCCTTCAGTTGTAGGGTATGTTGATTCAGACTATGCCGGTGATCTTGACAACCGGAGGTCCACTACAGGGTATGTCTTTACTCTTGCTGGGGGGCTTATATGTTGGAGATCAGTTTTGCAGTCTGTAGTAGCCTTGTCTACAACTGAGGCAGAGTACATGGCTTTAGCAGAGGCAGCTAAGGAGGCTCTGTGGATTAGAGGAATTGTGGAGGAACTGAGTGTTGAGCAAGGTGGAGTTGAGGTACATTGTGATAGTCAGAGTGCTATATATCTAGCTAAGAATCAGGTGTACCATGCTCGGACTAAACATATTGATGTGAAATTTCACAAGATTAGAGAGCTAGTAGCTTCTGGTGAGATCATCCTGGAAAATGTACACACTTCTCATAATGCAGCTGATATGATGACCAAACCGGTTACCGCAGACAAATTCAAGCATTGCTTGGATTTGGTTCATGTCACTCGTTGTTAGATGAGTGAGAAAGCCCCCTGTCAAGAGAAATAAGGAGGATCCGGCGACAAGATCCTAGAGTTGTATATGTGTTTCCAAATTTTTGTATTAGATTATGTTGTCTAGGTGGAGATTGTTATAATAAGACAATAAATCTAGGTATACTGATACAATGGGCCAGGGGAAACATATTTTGGGCCCATGGATTAATGGGCCCGGGGCGACAGGGAGTGTGGGGGCTTAGCCCCGCGGATGATTCTATCTATTTATAGAATCCTATCTATTTATAGAGGATTCTATCTATTTATGGTTATAAATAGATAGGTTTAGGGTTGTATTCATTATCCACCAAAGTATATTGAAAACCCTGGCTGCAAGGTTTGTGCAGCAAAACCACAAAACGTTTTGTCTTCTCTTCTCTCTCTATTTCTGAAGTAACTCGTTGAAAGATCACAACACCTACAATGGGCAATCAATACATCATAGGTCGGTGACCATCATAACACATGCTATAAACATATAACACACCACTCATGCACAATATCCTATAAAGGAATGGCAACTAAGTAAGTCCCACGGACTTACCTCAACCTCGTAGTCGTCTCACTGGATCAACCTCAACTCAGTCCACTCCAAACTGGAGGATAACACGGCCTATACAAGGCATACACAGATATCAAACTCCTATCACAGAAAGGATCACACCCAGACCCAAGGAATCCATAAAAGATCATATCCAACTCGTAAACCTCAAAGCCCTAACTGGCAATTCCATAACATACTCGTCAACATCCGAATCCTAGCATGGTACTACGTTCCTCACACTAGAAAGGAAAGGAACTACCTAACTATAGGTAGTCCCAGGACAAGACGCACCTGCGTGAACTAAGGACGCAGGGGCGGAGGAGATCACCCGCAGGCACGGCAAGTACAATCCGCAGGGGCGGTGACAAGGAACGCTGGCAAGCGCAGGCACGCCGCTGGCACGACGCAGGCGTTGTGACACGGTAACCGCGGGGGCGGTGACTCTCGGCTGCGGGGGCGGCGACAATGCAGAATGAAACCTCGCGGCTTCTCTTTAGCTCTTCCCATGATCAACCACTTCCACTCTCTTCCAGATTTATACACAAGCATAAATATACACATATCAACATCACCCTATAATCAATACATCTATTCCTAAGCTAAGGAAGGAAGAGCAAGGAAGAAGAAAGGATGAAGAAGCAAGGAGGAAGAAGCTTACCACTGTAGAAGGTCTAGGCAGGCAAAGGCATAAGCACACTCAACTGGCTTCACAAGCTCAGCAGCCACCACTAGCATCAACAGCCACACCACCACACACCCAACTCTACCAACTCAAGGGAAAAACAAACTCAAGCTCAAGGAGAAGAAGAAGAAGCAAGAAGGACGTGAAACTGGATTGGAAATGTGAAGAAACCCTTGCTCAGCAAGGTGGAACGAAGGAGGTAAGGTAAGGTAAAGCACGGGTCAAAGGGTCAACAAAACCGGCTGCAGCCGCCGGAAACCGTAGGGGCGGAACAACAGGGGAGCCACAGGGGCGGCCTCCCAGACCCGCGGGGGCGGCTAAGACCAAAACTAACTCCCAAAACTAAGGCTCTTACAGGCCGCGTGGCGGCCTTGCGGGTGTGTCGGTTTAAAATTTTGTGAAAATATTGTTTTAATTAACTTTATGACTTTTTTTGTTGATAATATGAGGTAAGCAGTTAGGAAGAATCATCTCCTCGAGTCTCTCCTCCCTAGAGCATCCTTCCGGATGAGCTCCTCAACCCTAGGCATTGACGAGCTGGCCGCCGCTTGATCCAAATAACCCAGATCAGCAACATCGTTGACCTCTCTGAAGACATGTCTAATTTTAACCTGACAGATTCCAACTAAAATATTAGTAATGTCAGACAAAAGAAGATTGAGTTCCCAGGGGGTTTCCAGGTTTGCTTAATCGAATTAATAATCGAGAGATTATCACGCTCGATCTCAATGTTTTTAATCCCTAAATCATATGCCTTAACAAGTCCCTCCCTAAGCGCACAAGCTTCATGATGCAGGAGCATCTCTCAGCTCGACTTCACTCCCTTGCACCTATGGGCCTATGAGCAAGAAGAGACGAGTTACCAATGAAGAAGATCCCGACCGAGACGTGAAGAGAGACAACCGAGATCATGGCCGAGACTTGGAAGAGAGAATGGGCCGTGATCCACTTGATCCATATGAATAAGAAGCAGGTTGGATTGCATTGGAAGAAGAAATAATTCGGGCTAAATTAGGCCCAACTTGCTTCTTATTTAAAAGTCCATTCTTGGACATCTTTTAAATAAAAGATGGGCTTGCTTTTAATTAGTTTATTTTATTTTTAATTCCTTTTATTTTGATCTTATCTCTTGGAGATTTGATCTTATCTCTTTAAGCTAGATTGGGCTCGATCTTGGATCAAGCTCATAGCCCGTAAGAAACCCTAGATGACGCACAAGTACTTTCGAGTATTGTTTCTCTTCTATCCCATATTCTTCTCGTGGAATCGAGACACCTTACTGTGTGAGCGGAATCCGTTTGCCCAGCAACTTTGGCACTGTTTTGAGTTGTGTCACTTGGATTGGCAAGTTGGTGCTCTCAATCATCTCCGGGTGACTTCTCGTTCTTTGGGGACAATCGTTTTCCCCTCTGTGTGAGATTATAGCGGAAGGGCTTCTTCAAGTCATTCCAAGTTGTGTGTTAGGGCCTTTGTTTCCCTATCGTGCACTTGGTTGCCTTAAGGGTTCGACCAGATCTATCCATCTACCGATCCTTCACAATCATTGGATCATTCCTCCATCTTTTATTTCAAGTTTTCATCTTTTTATTCATTTTCTTCATTGCGAGTCTTGGTGTTGAAAGATCGGGCCAACTGACGGCTAACCCCGTATCAAATTGGTATCAGAGCTTCAGGTTCATCAACACCATATTCACGTCCCATATAAAACACAAAAAAATATATCGATCTTTCAAGATCCTTCAAAGAAGTTCTACACTAAAAGAGTCACCGGAGCAGAATCCGTAACGGTTAGTTTCTACTATTCTCGTTATTTTTCTGCGATTTTCAATTTCGCATTCAATTTCTTGAAAAAGAAGGATTTTTGTTGCCTATTGTTGTTTTGAATACATATTTTTGCCTAAGATTCGATCTTTTCTCGTTTTGATCGGAATCTCACCCGTCACCACCACAAAAACGCCCCCGCCGCCCTCTTCCCGCCGCTTCGCCGGCCGCCGCCCTACCCAGCCGCCACCCTACCCCAGCCGCTGATCTCGGCCGAGCTGTCGCCCCCCTTAAAACCCTACCCCCTAGCCGTCGCCTCCGGCGTCGCTAAACCCTAACCCCAACCCTAGCCGTCGGGCCTTGTCAAACCGGCCCAACCCGACCTATCTCGGCTCATTAACCGAGATTTAAAAAAAAATTCTGATTCGAGCCGATGAAGTTCAGCCACCGGCCTGCCGCTCCGCCGCCCCGCTGCTCCGCCGCCGCAGCCCCGCCGCTCCGCCGCCGCCCGTGGTTAGTCTCGCAAGTCCATAGTTAAAAAAAAAAGAAGAAGAAGAAGAAGGCCAAAGACCGTACAAAAAAAAAAGAAAGACGTTACTTACGAGCTAAGTGATTCAGTTTCCACGGTAGAGCATTTTGATCAAGTTTTGTTTTGGCAGGTGTCCCTTTTGAGCGTGATTGATATATATTTGCTTTCCTGAGAGCTCCCTACATCGCTGCAACGCAACCATAAATTACACTCCTTCTTTTTCCCCTTTCCCTTTTCACTTTTATTTTTCCCTTGTTTCCTTTTGTCTTCCCTTTCCTTTTTACTTGTTTCCCTTTTTTCTTATTTCCTTTTCTCTTTTATTTTCCTTTTTTCTTTTGTATTTTAATTTTCAAAAGGCCGCAAATTATCTTTTCTATTTTGAGATTATTGATTTGTTGGTTGAGGATTTTGCAAGCGAGATTAGTTTTTGCTTTTCTAGCTAGCACCACATAAAAAGCCTTTTCCCTTTGAGATCTGGTTCGTTCACCTTGTTTTCTTGCCTGAACGCATTAACCTATTGATTGCTTGAGACATTTTTCTTGTAGATTCACAGTGATCCTCGGCAAACCGGCTAAGAGGAAGTTGCGAAGCTTAAGAGATAGGATCTGAGCGAGACACTTGAAGAGGGTAGTCTAAGAGCTTATCTTTAACTAACCTTGACGTGTTTGCTTGTTTTGAGTCATGTCTGCAGGAAGGGAATATGAGAACCAGATACCCGAAGTTCCACGAGGTACGGACTTCGAGACTATGATGGCCCGCGTTATGGAAAATTAGATGCTGTCGAGGCACAAAACGCAAGGGCACCCCCACGGATGGAGCCACCACCACCTCGTCAGCCCATATTTCGGGCCAATCCGGGACTCATGCAACCTAGACGAGCCTTACGGAGAGAGTTTAGACTTCGACGATGAACATCCAGTACTGGGAGACTGAAGTATATTCTAAGGCTAAGGTGAAGATACCCCCATTTGAAGGAAAGTGTGATGTTGATGTGTACCTTATCTGGGAGGGGAAAGGTAGAACAGATTCTAGAGCTGTCATAATGTTTCAGACGCTAAGAAGGTACAATACGCTGCCCTTGAATTCACTGGTTATGCCTTAATGTGGTGGAATAACTTGTTAAAGGAGAGAAGGAGAATGTTAGATGAAGACATCACCACGTGGGAATTAACAGATGAAGGCTATCATGAGAGCCCGGTTCGTGCCACCTTACCATGGACGAGATCTGCGCCAGCGACTGGAGAACCTTAAGCAAGGTTTTATGAGCTCAGAAGAGGTGTATGCAGCCATGAAAATGGCTATAGTTCGAGCCGATGTGCAGGAAGAGGAGGAAGCTACTATGGCTCGTTATCTTAGGATATTACATCCTTACTTGGCTCACAAAATAGAATGTATGCTTATTCTAACCTGACAGATTTGTTGCACCTTGCCGTAAGAGTGGAGAAGAAGCTGAAATTACGAAGTCGGGACAGGAGATCTCCGAATACCACGTGGAGAGGAAAATTCCGGCCGAGACAATGGCCGAGATTCCGGCCGAGATACACCCATCCGAGACGTCAAGACCCCGGTTCAGCCCACAACTGCTTCTACATCGGGCAACGCTACTACCTCGACACCACAAGGAAGTGGTTCTAGCTCCTCTACAAGAGCTAGAGACATCACTTGTTTCAAGTGTCAAGGACGAGGTCACATGGCGCGGGAATGTCCCAACAAAAGGACATTGTTCATCAATGACAAAGGGTATTACGAGTCGGATTCGGATGTTGAGGAAGAGGATGAAGAGAGACCGGTCTTGCTAGCTGAAAGGGATGAAGCAGAAAAGAGTAAATTGGAAGAAGAATTTGAAACTGGATTATGCCTTCATTCCAGTAAGATCGTTCTTGATCATTGTCTTACCTTTGAGTATAATAGACCCTGCTTCTCCTGAGAATGTTATTATGGAACATGGACTAGATACAATTGCTGAATGCTTAGATGATGAGACCATTGCTGAGTTGGTCACATCTTTACATATGATATCCCCTGTTGATGCGATTGATTCCATGACTGATCTTATTGAGCATCCAGCTGGAGTATGATACAGGGAAGTACACGACTAAGTCTGAATAGGAGGCCGTTTTCCACGGCTCACCAGGGCAAGTAATTGACATGTTATATATGTGCCCTCACCCTGTTGTTAATGCTGATTTTATTGGACTGCTTTGTGATTAGGAGAGCTTTGAGTATCATACCTTCTCTCGATGAAGATAATCAAAAGAGAGAACTTGTTCCACACACGCTGTCTGGTTCAAGGAAAGGTATGTAACATGATCATTGGACAATGGAAGTTGCAGTAATCTAGTAAGTACGGAAGTTGTTAGCAAGCTGCAGTTGACTTTTATTCAACACCCACGGCCTTATAAACTCGGATGGATGAATGACTGTGGAGAAGTCAAAATCAATCGGCAGGTCAATATCGCATTCAAGATTGGAGCATACGAGGATTCAGTTCTATGTGACATTGCACCCATGCATGCATGTCACATCTTACTCGGAAGACCATGGGAGTATGACCGAGATGTAACACATAAAGGAAAAACAAACCGCTATTGGTTTTACTTTTCAAGGCAAGGAATTCATACTGGAAGCCCATGACTCCACTAAGGTTACTGAGTATTACGAGAAGAAGAAGAGTAAGGAGGAGGACGCGAGAAAGAAGACATTGATCCATCATCAATAACGGTCCTCCTAGAAATTCAGATGTTGACCCTTACACATGTGCTACCTATAGTTATGTATACAAGGAAATCTGGTTGTCCATACAAAACATCGGTCTATTGCAGAGTTTGACGACGTCATCAATGACCTTCGCAAACCTTTGGCTATATATCACTAGGCTCATCTGGCTAATGAATACCCTCACTTGGACATTGTCATTAAACTTTGAGGGATTCAAGCTAAAAAATTTCAAGTTAAAGGTGACGGTGAAAGTCGATCTACCTAAAAGGGAGCCCACGCGGCACCTGTGTAATGCTACACTCAGGGAGTATTTCTATCCTCTTCGAGATAAGACTTTGAGACTTATTAATGTTAAATTCATACCTAGCACTAATAAATGTTGTACTTTGGCCATTTATGTAGGTACGGACGACGAAGAATAGTCAGAGCAGGAGGATAACACGTCCCAGCAGGAGTTGGAAGAATAGCTGGAGAGGAAGCACAGGAGGCGCACGCTGAGGATGTAGAGATGAAGGACGAGGAGTAAGACGAAGATCCAACTGAAACGTCCTATCCCAGCCCTCCGACCAGAGATTCTTATGGAGTTCCCTCCAGACTACACTCTTTGGATTCGTGGTCGAATCCCTTTTCAAGAGAGGGAGAATGATGCAGGAGCATCTCTCAGCTCGACTTCACTCCCTTGCACCTATGGGCCTATGAGCAAGAACAGACGAGTTACCCATGAAGAAGATCCCGACCGGAGACGTGAAGAGAGACAGCCGAGATCATGGCCGAGACTTGGAAGAGAGAATGGGCCGTGATCCACTTGATCCATATGAATAAGAAGCACGTTGGATTGCATTAGAAGAAGAAATAATTCGGGCTAAATTAGGCCCAACTTGCTTCTTATTTAAAAGCCCATTCTTGGACATCTTTTAAATAAAAGATGGGCTTGCTTTTAATTAGTTTATTTTATTTTTAATTCCTTTTATTTTGATCTTATCTCTTGGAGATTTGATCTTATCTCTTTAAGCTAGATTGGGCTCGATCTTGGATCAAGCCATAGCCCGTAAGAAACCCTAGATGACGCACCTTTAGCCTATATAAGGTCTAGGAGGACGTCCTCCTTTGTTACCTTTGAATGAATTAAACACAAGTACTTTTGAGTATTGTTTCTCTTCTATCCCATATTCTTGTCGTGGAATCGAGACCTTACTGTGTGAGCAAATTCCGTTTGCCCAGCAACTTTGGCATTGTTTTGAGTTGTGTCACTTGGATTGGCAAGTTGGTGCTCTCAATCATCTCCGGGTGACTTCTCGTGCTTTGGGGACAATCGCTTTCCCCTCTGTGTGAGATTATAGCGGAAGGGCTTCTTCAAGTCATTCCAAGTTGTGTGTTAGGGCCTTTGTTTCCCTATCGTGCTCTTGGTTGCCTTAAGGGTTCGACCAGATCTATCCATCTACCGATCCTTCACAATCATTGGATCATTCCTCCATCTTTATTTCAAGTTTTCATCTTTTTATTCATTTTCTTCATTGCTAGTCTTGGTGTTGAAAGATCGGCCAATTGACGGCTAACCCCGTATCACTTCAACTTGAACATTGTCCAAATTTGGAGTGTCCAAAGCCTGATTGTCAAAGCATCCTGATCACGAAGGATAAAGCCATAAGCTGAGTTTCTGACATTTTCTTAGATCCGTCAAAATTAAGTTTAATGAAATCTTTTTCAGGTCTATTCCAACAGATATTATTCGTTTTCCTTCTTTGCTTATTTATCTTTTCTTTATGTATTTTTTTTGATTTTTTTTGAATTGTTGTCAGTTTAATTTGATTCCGTACATTCTGTTCAATATTTTGAGGTTCTTTAATACTGAAATTTTTTGATTCCTATTGGTCCAAATGTTCCACCAGGTCATTGTTAGGAAATTAAAATAAGTACTCGACAAGTTCAAACTTAACCAGTTAATCCTCTCGAGTAACTTCATTCTACTTCTACCAACAGTGTTTACCGCACACTTAATCCTATGATTAGACATAGAATCCAACAAGAGTTGGCACTTAAAGAACAAATGGTCAGCTGATTCAACAAGGTGATTACAGAAGCAACACACCATAGGGACAAGAACTTTTTGCTTTTCCAAGTTTTCCTTCGTAGGAAGTCCATTGATAGATAATTTCCAAAGGAAGTTCTTGACTTTGGGAAGGAGATCCAAACCCCAAATTCAGTCTTTTTCGTTAGTCGGGAGGTTACTTCTTTCATAGATAAAATTAAAGGCAGATTTCGTTGTAAAATTCCCACATTCAGACGGGGGCCCAATATAGACGATCCCGTATATAAAGGTTTTCGGGAGTTGGTACGATTTGATCGCTTTGATGATTTCAGTTGGTAACGAGTTTCCTAGTTCATTATCAATTTTGCTCACATCCCATTTATTCTCGTGGATGAAATGATTGACGACAATGTCGTTAGGGATAACGTTTGGGTTAGAACATAATTTGCTGAGAGGCTTGCTGTCAATCCAACAGTCATTACAGAACTTCACCGTCCCACCATCTCCTATATTCTATCTAAATCCAAGGTAGAAATCAGCTCTTAGATTCATAAACTTCTTCCACTGCCAAGAGGTATTCTGGTTGGCCTCGTAGTTCCATAAAAGTGAGCCTTTCAAATACTTTTTCCTCAACGATTTTAACCCAAATGTTATTAGGTTCGTTTAGGATTTTCCATAGCAATTTCATTTGGAGTGCTTTGCTCATGTCCTCAGTTTTCCTAATTCCAACACCACCAAATTTCCGAGGTATTCTGGTTGGCCTCGTAGTTCCATAAAAGTGAGCCTTTCAAATATTTTTCCTCAACGATTTTAACCCAAATGTTATTAGGTTCGTTTAGGATTTTCCATAGCAATTTCATTTGGAGTGCTTTGCTCATGTCCTCAGTTTTCCTAATTCCAACACCACCAAATTTCCGAGGCCGGCAAATTCTATCCCAGCTAATGAGAGGATGGAAATTTGAGCCTTTATTCTAGAAAAAAGTCATGTTGATCTGGTCTAACTCTTTATGGATGTTGGCCGGAAGCATGAAACTTTGCATTATAAAGTTGGGTTTGGCGTTTAGATTAGCCTTCATAAGAGTAGTTCTACCTTCTTGAGATAAGGACAAGGCCTTCCATTTAGAGAGCTGAAGTTTAGATTTCGTGATAACATCCTCAAAGATCTTTTTTTCACTTTCCCATTAATGATAGGACATCCAAGGTACTGTTCTAGGCTGCTAGAACTTGGAATACCTAAACACAGTTGGATTTGACGTTTGATAGAGTTTTCGACATTATTTGATGTTGGAAGCGGATTTTTGTTGATTAATTTTTTGACCTGAAATAACACAGTACCCATTCAAGATTTCCAAAATTCTGGACGGCTCAGCAAAACATCTGTATTACTCACAAACAACTGTCGAAGGGAAAATGGGGTCCCCTTTGTCGAAGCCCTCTTCCGATGGTTATTAATTCAGAAGGTTTATCATTAATTAGGATGGAGTAAGACACTGTCGATATGCATTCCATGATCCACTTGCAGAATTTAGGGTCAAATCCAAATTTGTCGAGAACTGCTTTAATAAAAGACCATTCCATTCTATCATAAGTCTTTTCCATATCTAATTTAATTGTCATATATCCTTCTTTCGCTTTTTTTGTTCTGAAACTGTAAAAAATTTCATTCGCAATCAGAATATTATCCTGAATTACTCTTTTTTGAACGAAGGCACTCTGAAGAGGGTGGATTAATTTTGGGAGGAAATTCTTGATTCTATTAGTTAAAATTTTAGCAATTATTTTATAGTTGTGGATACAGACTAATCGGCCTGAAGTCTTTTGTCGAAACTGGGTTATCATTCTTTGGGATGAGAGTAGGGATGGCAATTTCATTCCGAACCCGCGGACACCCGATAA
>NCTC01000634.1:0-27301 GCA_002319775.1 Fagopyrum tataricum | reverse complement strand
ACCCTACCTCTCCTGCATCAAAACGCACCCCCAAGCCTAGCTTGGAGGCGTCACTTATAAACCACAAAGTCCTCTACGCCCTCAGGCTGGGTAAACACAGGAGCGGAGGTCAACCTCCTCTTCAGCTCCTCGAAGCTGCGCTGGCAAGGCTCGGACCAGACGAACCTGGTAGACTTCCTCAGCAAGGAATGAGAGGTCGTGCAATCACGGAGAAACCCTCAACAAAACGACGGTAGTATCCGCTAAGCCCAAGAAACTGCGCACCTCCTTGACCGTCCTAGGAGGCGGCCATGAGGAAACAACTCTATCTTCGCCGGGTCGACCATGACACCCTCGGCGGAAACTATATGTCCCCAAAAATGCCACCTCGGACATCCAAAACTCACACTTAGAGAGCTTTAGCGTAAAACTCTCTATCCTGGAGGACTCGAAGCACCGTCCTCAGGTGTCCCTCATGCTCCTCCCTACTCCGGAGTAGACTAAGATGTCGTCAATGAATACCACTACGAACTGGTCCAAGAGTCGATGAAGATGCCGTTCATCAACTCCATGAAGACGGCGGGTGCATTCGTGAGCCCAATGGCATCACGACAAAACTCATAATGGCCGTATCTCGTCCTGAATGCCGTCTTCGGCACGTCCTCCTCTCTCACCCTAAACTGGTGATATCCCGACCTCAAATCAATACGTGAAAACACGGAGGCTCCCTGCACTGGTCCAACAAATCGTCAACGGTAACGGGTACTTGTTCTTGATGGTGACTTTGTTCAACTCTCGGTAATCAATGCATAGCCTCAAAATCTGTCCTTCTTCTTTAACGAGAGGACCGGTGCACCCCAAGGGAAAATGCTCGGGCGTATGAAACCCCTATCGGCTAACTCCTCGAGCTGCTTTTTCAGCTCCAGCATCTCGATCGTCGCCATGTGGTATGAAAGCCTTGGAGATCGGCCTCGTGCCGGGCTCCAACTCAATTAGCAAAATCAACGCTCCTCTGCGGTGGTAGCCCGTGTGGCTCCCCGAAAACGTCCTCGAACTCGCATGCCATAGGGATCTCCTCCAGCGATGGTCCCGACTCCTCCTTCATGGCATAACACCAGAAGGCCTCGCATCCCTGCCCGATAAGTCTAGCAGCTCGGACCGCGCTAATGACTGTACCGGCCTTCCCGAGGTCCCAACCTCGGAAAATCACCTCGTGCCCCGTCTCCGTGGAAATCGTCACGGTCCTCCGGCTGATGTCTAACACGGCTCGATGGCGGTCCATCCAATCCATCCCAAGGATGACTTCTTCATGCACTAAGTGCATGACAAAGAAGTCGGCCAACCAATCTCAGTTTCCCAAACGAATGGGACAACCGCGTACCTCTCGGGTACCACTAACCCTACCTCCATCGGGTAACCCTATAATAAAGGGTCTCCCCTCTACCGTAGCTAAGGACAACCTAGCTACACAATCATCGGATATAAAAGAGTGCGTAGTACCCGTATCAAATAAAACTCGGACCGAAAAGCCGTGAATCTGAATGGTACCTGGGGCTGCCGGCGCTGGAGGATCAACGACACTCCTCAGCTCAAATACCCTGGCCTGTGTGCCTCTAGTCTCTTGGGTACCTCCACCACGGCCTCTACCTCGGCCTTGTCCCTGAGCTGATCCTTGAATACGAGTCTGACCCTGACCCTGGCCCCTCTACTGAGAGCCTTGTGACTGATATTGTGGCGGTTTCTGACTGCCCCCTGCTGCGCCAGCAGGCAAAGAACCCTGTTGTGACTGGGACTTGCCCTGACGGCAAAAAGCGGCTCGGTGACCCACCTGATCGCAAGTGAAACAAGTCACGGGCGGCCTCTGACATGAAGTCCTGATGTGTCCAAACTCTCCGCAACTGTAGCACTGACGTCTCCCATCTGACGCCTGTCTCGACGTCTGAGGACCAGAACGTCCCGGAGTCTGGCTACCTCCCTGACCTGCTACTCCGGCCCCTGAACCAGCTGGTGTCGTCCTCTGTCTCTTGTCCGGTCCCCCGGACTGTGCTGCTCTCCTAGACCCAAGGCGGTCTCTCTCATAGGCCGAAGCCCGGTCCTGGTACTCCGCCAGTGAGGTACAACGGAATCCCGCAAGGTAAGCACGGGTGGACTCCCTCAGTCTCCTAGAAAAGAGATAGACATGCTGGTCCGCTGGGGGTGCAGAGGGTCCCAGTAAGGCTAACTCCGCCCGGAATCGCCTAATCGTCTCAATGACTGGGAAATCCTCAAATCCTGCCTCCAGGAAATCCTGGACTCTATCACTCCTCAGTGAAGCTGGGCAAAAAGTCTCCCTAACGAGGCTCAGTAGCTGATCCATCCTGGTCACACCGCCTCTAACTGTCCTCCACCAGTACTGGGCCTGCTGTCGGAACCGGGTCTGGACTATTTCAACCTGTCTCTCCTCTGGGCAACGGATCGCCTCTAAAGCTGACTCTACGTGCCCAATCCAGTGCTTCACCTCTAACCCTACCTTCCCGTCGAAGTAGGGTACATGTTACTGGTTGAAAGCCTTCAACAAGGAATCAGGTCTCGGAGACCTCAACTTGTCTGTCGGCCTAGCAACCTCCACAACTGGCTCGGGTGCAACCACTGCCGGTGCAACCCGAATCTGGGTCACCTTTTGTGTGACCTCAGCTGATCTAGCAGGTGCAGGTGCAGGCACCGGTGGTGCTCCAGTCCTAAATGCCTCCTCAACCCGTCGTACATAATCCTCAAACACAGTAGCTTCCACGGACGCTCCCCCGGTCCTAACAGATGGAGAATCCTACGCCCCGGACCTCACCACGGTCCTATCCCTAGCCTCGGGAACGATGCTCTCTGCTACCTCCTCCGCTGGGGCCTCTGCTGTTGGTGCACCCACAACTGGTGGGTCCGCAATGGGAATACGTCCCCGACCTCGACCTCTCACACCTGGAGGTCTACCTACTCGTCCCCGTCCTCTTGGGACGGTAGGGGGAAGTGGTGGTCTACCCCTGGCGGGTCCCACGTAAGCGGTAGCTCTCGTACGTGCCATCTGATTTCGCATGACGTTTACTTAAGTATAAATGCGTAGGTACTACTTATAAATTCGGTATAATAAACTTCTAAAAGCATAAAGGTAACATGATCATAATACACATCCAAGGCATGCAAGCCCAAACATCCTAAGGTCGCATACATAGCTAGGTACATACAATATCCACAAACATCCTAAGGTCATATATATATATATATATATATAACTATATATATACCTATTACTAATCCAGAGATCTATGTCGCCGAAGTTTGCGGAAGGAGTGGTGGTCCCGTACATTCTAACCCAAACCCGACTCATGCATATGTTTTTGAAAACGAAAAGTCAGAACCCATGTGGGTTCTGTTTTATTCCTCATTCGGCCTTTAAAAAGATTGCGAGTGCCATTGTTGTCAACCTGGGGCTCTGATACCACTTTTGTAACACCCCAAATCCGCGGGACTCGGGATGCTACGGGCGAGACCTCACAATGGGTCCCGACCCTTAGCCTAACAACAATTTCACCGGACCTTCCAACAAGGCACAAATAAAGGCAAAACTCGAAAACGTTTATAATGTATGTGAGACACGAAAAGTAACAAATACAAAGTGGAAACTCAGCCGAGTCCTCAAAACAACACAACCCCGATCCGAAAGTCTAAAACGTATAACAACATCCCCAAACAAACGATATAAAACATAACCCAAAAACGTCCCCGTCCTATAATGTACGGAGACCCCGGTTGTCCACTCCTCCACCTCACTCGGCGGCGTCCCTAACCTACAAGTCATCTACACAAACGGTTTAAAACCGTTAGCTCATATTCTAAGCATTAGAATAGCGGTGAAGGCACAAACACATACATATCACAAAACATAAATCACACAAGTCCGGTTTATTATCTTTTTATTATTAAGTCGTATCCCGTTCTATTTCAACTTCTGTTTGGACACGAGAACCACCGTGGTCTCGCCCCAGTCCCCCCTTCCGGCGAGAATGGTACGGATGCACCCGACCATATCACCCGCCGGGCCAGTCGCCGAGATCCCCCTAGACTTCACGCAGAGCCTAGGCAAGAGGTCACCGCCCGTTATCTTACACTTGGGCCAAAACATATATATAAAGTCGGTGGTCCTAATTACCGGTTTAATTGTTATAACATAACATAAACACACACCACCAAACACACATCAATGCTAACACATAGAATACAAGCTAAGTAAGTCCGGAGAGCCTGCCGCCGCACCGCGGTCATGCCGAGCCGCACCCGCGGCGGTGCTGTGCCGCTCCCGCGGCCGTGCTGAGCCGCCCCTGCAGCCGTCCACGCCCGCGGCCGTGATGATCCGCCCCCGCGGTCGTGCTGCAGAACATCGTCTTCTTCGTCTTCGATCGTGGATCCTTGGCTCCAAAGTCCCTCTTCTCTTGCTAGATCTTCTCCAAACACCCATCACTGGTCTTAGGCACCTCTCCTTGACCTAATCGAGCTAAGAACCTATGCATGCAAAGAGTTGGGCAAAAACTCCTCAAGATCTTCCTCCATAGCCATGGATGAAGGAGGGAAGAAGAAGAAGAAGAAGGGAAAAACAACAAGGAAGAGAGGTGAGGGAGAGGAAGGTGCTTACCAACAGATCTGGAATGCCTCTCCAAGCTGTCCACTTCAAGATCTCCACACAAAATGGAAGAAGAGAAGAGAAAGGAGCAAAGGAAACCATGAGAAGAAGGTGGGAAAGGAAATGAACGTGAAAGAAAAAGAGAGGAGAGAGAGAGGACAAGGGCTGTCAAGGGAGGGGACAACAGCTGTCTTGTCAGCTTGCTCGGAACGAGGGGACGGAATTGACCCCTTGTCACTTCGACTCGGAACGAAGGGTCAGAACGCGGGAAATAGGGAAAGACGACGAGTCGGCTCGGGATTTTAGAAATAAATCCCGGCACTCGACACCTCGTGCCTGCGGAAAGATCTATAAAACGCTCTAAGTCCGGAATAAAATTTCGGGCGTTACATCTTTGTCGTTCCTTCATGCCTTTAGCTTGATTTCTAGCCCTTTCCCGTGCACGTATGCTCGCTCCAATGCATCCATTTCGAGGCTTGATCCTCAAATACGTCATTTTAGCTCCATAATGTGTCAAAATCACCTACAAAGCCACAAATAGTGTGTGTAGACATCTATTCTTGCAAAGTAGAACTAAACAAGCATAAATGGCACAAACTAAGGCTAAAACATGAATGCGAAAAAGAGACATCTAACTATATGCCTGACTAAAACAGGTCGATAAATCATGTTATCAACCAACTCCATTGTCCCACAAAATGTGATCTTGAAGGGTCCAAGACTAGGTCATGGATAACACAAAAGCAATAGAAGAAGTCTCCAAAGCTGAATATAAACCAAGGCTCCCCAACCGAATAGGTAAAGAAGCAAGTCGCTATTGAAGATCGCCAAAAAAAGAACCCCACAAACAACAATATCCTTAATTAATCCAGGGGCCCAGTATCGAAAAAAAAGAGCAGCAGGACACTCCCCATGCTCCGGTAGACTAGTACTCGGGCTAAAAACATCTTAGTAACACCCATACAAGAACGAAGCAAAATAAGCTCACTATGCGGGTCCCTCAACTGTGGAAGAAGGTGCATCAATTCAACCGTCTTAACAACACTTTTCATGACTAGATCTCTAACAAACCCGTCGTCTTTACTCACTACCCCACTCAACAAATTAACACTCAGAGCCGGCCTCGCAATGCCATGAGGGAATAATCTTTCTCTAAGCTTTGATCCATCGTACGAACACCAAAAGAGTTCAATCTTGCAAACATTCAGCTTAAGGCCAAAATTCGGGCCAACCTCTCGAATGATATCAAGCGTTCTAGCCACCTCCTCTGACCGGCCAATAATAGTATCATCATCAAGATACCAAGCATGTAGAAAAGGCTTGCAATTGTCTCTGAACCTATGAAGAAGTGGGTGCAAGACAAGGGAAAAAAAGAAGCGGCTCCAAAGGGTCTCCTTATTACGTTACACACCGGTGACCGACCAAATAAACCCATTATCAACATACATACGGCAGTCTGACCCTGTAAGAAATTACCCCACAGAAGATAGAAGAACATTTATCCCTTACTTCCCTAAGAAAAACGGTTATATCAACCAGGTTGAAGGAATTATAAAAATCAACTATCAACATAGCCAAAGAACCATCATATTGACACTCACTCAAAACCTTATGTAGAATAGCCTCTGTACCACCTGAAATACCGACTCCAAACTAAAAATCTCCAAGATATTCTCTCATATCTTTACTCACACCTTTTATGACTACTTTGGACACCAACCACCTCCATACAATACCAACTGCAATGGGTCGAACCCCATTGTCAGGCTTCAGCAGCGGCGTAAGAGGCGTTGATTCCGCTGAAGCAACAAACTCATCCAAACTCAACAGACACTTACCTCCCAACCACAAACTAACCGTTGATGAAGGCGCTCTCAAAAGACACGTGACAACCGCAAAACCCTCACCGCACAACATCTAAAAGGTTTTGTGCTCTCAAACCATCTCTACCACAAGAGGTACCTTTGGGAAAAGACTTGATGCATTTAAAGATCAAATCAACATCAACAATGAGGGGTGGTTCATGACATGTAGTTTAAGGCTTAGAAGGAGGAGGTTTGAAGGGATGTTTAACCTCCAATTCCTTCAAAGTCTCATCGCTATAAGGAGCTACTTCAGAGGAGCATGAAACATTAACAACATCCGTCAAATGCCCTTCTGAAACTTTACAAAGACACTGCTTGATATTAGTGTTCCTCCTCAAACCATCTTCATTCCTTGAGTCACCATCAACCCTGATAAAAGGTCTCTGCTCTGAACAATCTAACAACGCTTACACAAGTCTGAAAGCATCATCATCATCTCCCCAAGTAGATAGGGCGTGCAAAATTCGCTGATGTTTGATCGACTTTCTACCTCCTGATATTCTGTCTCGCTTACACATAGGCCTGAACACTTGTAACGTGCAACGAGGAAGCAACAATACCCTAACCTAAGCATCCACACAACTTGGCTCAACGACCACCTTCGAGAAGAGCAACCAACAATGCTTGAGAGAAGCCTAAACGACAATTATGAGGGATGATTTTCACATCCACACAACTTGTGAAAATATCCGTGGATAAATCATTATGGACACTCATTTGATGCAAATCCTAGGTTATACTCGAAGCAACTGCAAGAAAAGTTTTAATAGACACGAGGTTAGCCACCGGTGCAAATGTCTCAGTATATCGATACCTAGGCGTTGACGGTTGTCAAGTGCAACGACATTATGGACATCCATTTGTGTCGTTTGACTGAACCATCCACATTTAGCTTAGTTTTGAAAACCTAGCGACTTTCAATCGCCTTTTTTCCCGGAGGAAGATTTGTAAGAGTCCATGTCTGATTTTGTTGAAGCGCATCTAGCTCTAGATGCAGCGCAGCTCGCCATTCGGGGAGAGCTATTGCGGTCTTGTATGAGGTAGGATCATATATAAAGTTTATGGTTTTAGCGTAACATAGATAAGAGGATACACGTTAATAAACTGTAAATAATTTGAGATTGGGTATAGACTCTTACCTATCGATGAAAATTGGAAAGTAGAGCCATTGATGGAATTTTTCGGTATCAAAAATAATCTTTCAATTTTAAATTAGGTAGAATATTACATTTGCTTTTGTGTAAGGAAGTTGGAGGATTTTGATGTCAAATTCTGAATTTTCAGAAGATATTTCTTGTATATGGAATGAATTTGAAAATTCAGACACAGTTTCCTTAGATAGAGATATTGAAGATGGTGTGGAGGAAGGTTGACTATCGGATTTAAAGTTGAAATAGGCACCGAGATTTCAGCAGTTGGTTGTTCAGATTCCGAAAATATCAAAGGGGATATGTTTGAATGTTGTGTATTGAAAATTGGTAAGTTACTAGATAAAGGCGCCGATTTTGAATTTGAGGGATCCCCCTAACTCATTAGCCGGTATATTTGGGCTATGATTGATTGTTGATTTTGAAGACAAAGAATTAGGGGGGAAATTATTTGTATTAAAATCATGTTGAATAGAAAAAAGAAAATGATTTTCATAAAAACATACATCTCCTAATATAAAAATCGTATTATCCTCGATACCGTATAATCACCATCCTTTTTTACTAACCTGATATATAATAAAAATGCATTTCGAGATTTTTCAGAAAATTTATCAGGTACAACGGATGCATACGATAAACATCCAAAAACATGTAAATGTTGATAATCCGTTTTTTTATGAAAAAAATATTTCAAACGGTGATTTGTGATTGAAGACTTTTTATGGAGTTCGGTTAATAAGGTAACAAGTAGTTAAAACGGCATGACCCCCAAAAATTAATTGGTATTTGAGATTGAAATAATAACGTTCGTGCTACATTTAGTAAATGACGATGCTTACGTTCAACTCTACCGTTTTGTTGAGGGATATATGTGCAAGAAGTTTCATGGATAATACCTTTATCCGAAAACAACTTTTTAATTTAAAAAAATTTGGATCAGTTATCACTTCTAACACGTTTAATAGTTTTATTAAATTGTGTTTGAACCATTGTAACGAGTTGTGTAAATATTTTTAAAACTTCATTTTTTTAATATTTTAGGAGAAATACTCATGTAATTCTCGAACAGTCATCTACAATTGTTAAAAAATATGAGGTGCTACAAAGAGTCGGCCTTCGATACGGACCCCACAAATCACAATGTATGAGATCAATAATATAATCCGAATGAGATATGCTTTTTGGAAAATATGAGCGTGATTTTAGCTCGATGACAAATATCACATGGAGATATTTTGGTAGAACTAAAATTGACATTATTGATGTCCGTATTAGACATTTAAATATCAAAAGCCGGATGGGCAAGACGTTTATGCCAAAGTTTTGACATAAATGTGATGAATCAATCCGAGCGGCTGCTGAAGTAGAAAACGAAAAATTGTAAAAACGCAAACAAAATACTCCATCCTAAGGTTCACCCGCTCCAATCAACATATGTGAAGCTAGGTCCTGAATTACACACAATTTTGATGCTAGGATAATCTTACAATTTAATTCATTAGTTAAACAAACTAAAGAAATTAAATTGCACTTTAGATCCGGTACATATAGAACATTTGTAAGATGAAAATAAGTACTATGAGCAATATTTCATGCTCTTGATGCATTTGTAAAACCCCATTAGGAAGTTTAAATGTATAATTATCAACTTTAACTAATCAAGTAAATAAATTAATATTACCCGTCATTTGAAACAAGGCTACACTATCCAAGATCCAAAAATTCCATGACATAGATTCGTTGGATGTTGCATGATAATTTTGAAACGTTCCAACAAATTTGTCCACTGTGAATCAGTTAGACCCGTTCATATAGTCGATCTGTCTTGATCGCTTAGATGTCCACTGGAGGTTGCAGGCGCCATTGCTGAGTTTTGTTCAGCATTGCTTTGACCGTTCTGCGTTTGTTCTTTATGCCCACCAGTGTTTGTTTTTGTTTGGTTGCGAGCAGTAGTTCTGGAAGACCCATTAGATGCCCCATATCTGTTATTTCACCATTCAGGATATCCCACTATTTTGAAGCATTGTTCCTTGATATGACTTGTTTTATTGCAGTGAAAGCAAATCAAATGAGTTTTATCTTGTTTACCTTGTGCATATTTGGTGGAAGATCGAGCATCTAGAGCCATTGCATCCATTCGTGGCTCGATCTCGTTTGGTGCAAGATGAGTGCACTCTTGCTGGATGGCTAGCAAATACACCTTATTTAGAGAAGGTAATCTTTCTTTCGAAATGACATGGAAGTGTATAGTGTGATATGAGTCATCCAATCCGATCAAGAACTAATGAACCCGTTCATCATCGCGTTCAACAATTAAGATTTTCGAGCATGGTGCACATATAGTTATGGAAGAAGGTAGGGCTGCGTTGAGTTTATCCTAGAGGCGTCGGAGTTTGCCGAAGTAGATCGAGACAAATTGTCCTTGTTGACGAAATTGACCGATATATGCGCATACCTTCAATATTCTTCGACCGTTACCAACAGAATATCTTTGCTCGATCTCTAGCCACAGATCTCGAGCAGTGTCGAGATTGGATACCGCTGATCGAACAAATGAATATGTTGTTTGTAAAATCCAAGCCACAAAGATAGAGTTTACATGCCCCTAGTGTTGGAGATCCTACGATGATTCGTCAAGGCATTTGTTCGAACCACCGATGAATCCGAGCTTTCTTTTGGCTCGAAATGCATTGATAATTATTTTTTTCCACTCGAAAAAATTATTTTCACCTTTAAGAACCACCGAGATGAGAGAGATTACGGGTGATCCGAAGGATACAATAATATGCATTTGTTGTTTCGAGAGCCGCAACAGGTGACATGCTCTTATTTTGTGCGGAATGTTTTAGGTTTGAACTATCGATGTTTAGCCTGATACCATGTAAGAACTATGTTCTCAGAAAAAGAATGAGTTGACTTGTTTATTCCATGAGAAAGATAAAACAATATATACACATCAATCCTAACGGTAAAGTTAATAAAGGAAAACCCAATAAAGGATAATGTTCGCTATTTTTACACTCATATAAACCTTTATCAATAATGATAAAAGCTCACAGGTTAGTAAAAATCACGGTATGCTTTAAATTTGTAAAACAAGAAATAAATACCCAAATTGTAGCGAACCCACAGTGTATGGGTCAATCACAGTATGAATAAGTATTCCAAGGTCGATTTCAGGGACTGAGAGGATTAATTTGCAACAATGATTATAAATAGAATAGATCTCAATTAAAGACAGGAGGTTGGAAAAGATAAGGGAAAGAAATCAAAAAGGTTTTTTAAAAGGGTTTTAAGGACTCGCACTCAATTGTCACTATTGATTGAAAGTCAAAACAAACAAACAAAAAGGGAAAACAAAGATAATCATGTTAAAGGAAAGAAAATGGATTCCAAGGGTTCAAGATCATTGTTTATACATATAGATTCAGGAAGACTCATAAAGATATAAGGTAGAAAAGCCACAGGGATGAACGTTTCTAGGCTGACAGTCTATTACCGGGTAAGTCTCAAGACTATCTAGTTCCAAACCAACTACCTATTACCGGGTAAGTCTCAAGGTAGAGAGGTAGGAAATTCTAAACAAACCAGACTACAAACTAAGGGAAAGGTAAACCATTACCGGGTAAGTCTCAGGTATTACCCTACTTAGAAAGGAATCTAAGCACATTCAACCAATAAAGGATAAACATTTATTACCTATGATCAGTCACGCATGTATCTATGAAGGAATATCACCGGGTAAGTCTCAATTCCAACTTAGGTTACTAGCTAGAAGGATTCTAACTAGATTCAAGTCCAGGCCAACAATTAGGATTTCAAGCAATTCAAATCCAAAACAAAGCACAATCTAATCCATCATAATCCACAAGGTTCTAGCCAATAACAATCATATCAAAGAAAGACAAATAAATAAATAACAAAGGAGAATAAAAAGAACTTAACTTCAATAAATGGAAACCTTCAATCTTGACAAATCTTAACTCCAACAATTTCTTTCAAACAAAACTGAATATGAAAGTATCAATCTTGAATCTAAACTAATGAAGAACAATGGTGGAGAAGAAGGGAAAGGAAGGAGACGGCTCAACCCTCTAGGGCTAGCTTTGGGCGACTCCCAGCACAAAAGACGGACCCTTAGAAATAACCTAGAGCTTCCCTTTTATAGCCAACAACATTCCAAAGGACGTGCTGGGCCAAAACTAGTCCAAAAATAAAATAAAATCGCCGAACAGGAAATCTTGGGCAAAAGTCTCGGCCGAGATCAGGCCTAGTCGGGACCGAGATTTGGCAACAGAATGCTCAGCTCATCGGGACTTCGGAAATCTCGGCCGAGATCAGGTGGATCTTGGCCGAGATCAGGCCATCTCGGCCGAGATTAGGTGGATCTTGGCCGAGATCAGGCCATTCTTCGTTCCTTCGTGTCTTTAGCTCGATTCCTAGCTCTTTCTTGTGCACGTAGCTCGCTCCAATGCGTCCACTTCGAGGCTTGATCCTCAAATACGTCGTTTTAGCTCCAAAATGTGCCAAATCACCTACAAAGTCACAAATAGTGTGTGTAGACATCTATTCGTGCAAAGCAACACTAAACAAGCATAAACAGCACAAACTACGGCCAAAACATGAATGCAGAAAAGGAAAATCTAACTAAATGCATAAATGCAACATGTCGATAAATCATGTTATCAGATAACACTGACAAAGGTAACACAATAAATAGAAAGAATATCATATTGCCCTTTTTACACATCATTCTATTCTATTTCATTCCTCTTTTGGACTTAATAATATATCTTATCGGTTCAGTTCCTTCCTATTTTCTTCCTATTAGTGGACTCATACACATTAAGAATCTCTTTGTGGTCAAAGAAGTCAATGTCAAGCCGGAATTGACAAAGGTTCGAGAGTGAAATGAAAATCAACGGGAAAAGTGCAGAGGTTGGAACTTTGGCGGTCGGTCGACCGACACCCTAGTGGTCGGTTGACCATGCTTGCTCTCTTCTACACTTGGCCTTCAAATGACATCTTGTTGAAGCATTAAAGTCTTGGAGCAAGTTTTGGACCAAACCCACCCAGTTGGTTGATGACCACCTCAACCATCTCATTCCAACGTCTATTATTCATATCTATTATCCCTTTTGCTTGGGTTGGACTTTTGGCCAGTCAACTTAGATGTTTTTGTATTTATGTTTACCCATTAGGGATATTTCAGGCTTTCTAGATATGATCTTGATAGATATTGGATTTTATGTTAAATCCTAAACTTATAAATAAGGCCTTTTAACCATTAGGTTAGGCATATCTTTCTTATGCTCGCCGATTCCCCTATAAGGTCGCTCGAACAAAATGCTCTTGGTTGGTCAGTTGGCTCGTCTTTCAGTCATTAATAAAGAATTTGAGCTTTGTTTAGGTATGTTTGGATAATTCTCATCTTTTATGGGGTTTGGAGAGTCCAACTACATTGATCTATGATGTTGAGTTGATTCTATATATTGTCTATATGAGCTATGGTAGTTATTGGATTATTTTTTGCAAAATGCGAGAGCCGAGTTTGATATCTTTCTTTTGTTATATGTTCTTCAAGGTGTTGATGGCAACATGCGAGAGCCGAGACACTTATACCTCCATGTTGATTGTTGAGTTCGATATGAAGAATAGACATTATCCAAGATACGTGACAATCAATTGGGTGACATTAGTTGATGTATGTCTAACAACGATCTAACCACGTGGTAATCAGATGAAGTTGTCTCTCACATAATTGTGTCTTACATTCAATCTATGGAATTGTCAATTGATATCCATTTTATGTTCATGTTGTGGTGATTTGAGTTTTGGAATTTCTTTTACGGAGAGTGTGTAAACTTGACACTTAGATGGACCGAGCGGAAGTTAACATGCCTTGGGCATGCTCGAAGCTAGTGTTATTGGCTTAGCTTCGAACTTTGTTGGTTTGTTTTCGAACTTGACTATCTAGACATAAGGGCTCTAGATCTTGCCAAGTGAGGCCTCGGCGATTCATGAGTCATGGTATCTTGGTCAATCTTAGTCGTTTGTTCTTGAGCGATTGACAGTGAAAGAATCGGTGCTGGAATGATGACGATAGTTTCCTTTCCGGGGAGGATCACATTATTCTTGAACCATACTGTGTCACAAAGTAAAGTTGGTATTCTCATCAAAGAGTGAAGTTTCGAACACGTCCATCAAGCGAGCCACCATCACACTAATACAAGATTCTTTCATCGACAAATTGTACCCGGTCGCCAACCACCATAACATCGGCTATGATACCCTTTGTTGGAAAAATTAGCTTTTTTTTCCCGAGTCAATGAACTTTTTATATTTACCCATGTTTGCACTAATACAAAGGTTTTTCTTACATGTATCACAACACACACAAGAAAATTATATAAACTTACGATATCTTGTTTCTCTCCCACGCTCTTTTATAACCCGACTTGAGCTCTCTGTGAAACCTATCAAACTATTTGATCGCAAAAAATAAGACATATTCTTATTTATAGGCTCGCATGATGATGAGCAAATGAGGGTCTCGAAACCCGATCCAAATCTTCTGTCTCCACCTCCTATCCTTTTCCATGTCCCCCATTTCTAATTGGACCACATGAAATTATCTTAATTAAAAATAAAAAAATTCAGCCCAAAATACAACCTAGAAGGCTAGGAGTTTAAAATCGTAAAATAAAACCCAAAAAAATCTTCCCAAAACCCTTTGACTCCGGTTCTATACAATCGTTATACGTTACCATCTCCTCTCTTCTCTTCCTCTACATAACAGTCCCTTCGTCGTCCATCTCCTCCCATTGCCATAAGAAGTCGGTTATGGTATGTTCGTCTCCTCTCCTTCATCGTGACAACCCCTTTGTCGTGCATCTCCTCCCACCGCGCTCAATTTCCACCGATAATCATTCATGTATCTCGCACAATCCCTAATTCCTTCATTTTCTTATGTACTTGTCGGCCATGTTAATCGCCCCAATTTTGCTCCGGTATGCTCTTTATCTCTCCTGATGGTTTTGTCTTCTTTTTTATTATCTAATGTTTTGCAATTTCTACATATTTTTTACTCCACTCTTGTTTTTGTGGAGATTAGGATTTAAGGGATAGAGCTTCCTGTAGCATTCACTAGCTGAAAATGTTTGATTTGATCAACCTTACTCTATTTCTTCCATTTTGTTCATTTTACAGGATTTTCTCTACGAGTTCAAGTGCTGAACATTTTGTTTATGTAGCTTTCTATAACATTCACTCCAATTATTTATTTTTTCTTCTTCTTTTTTGTTTACTAATTGGGATTTTTGTAACTTATTTTTGCTAGAAAGCTTATCAAACTCAATGTTCATTTTTACCCAACTATCAATTTTATGTTTTACGCTGAATATTTTCTTAGTTTTGGAGACAATAAAATTAAACTACTTGTGGAGTTTGGACATTGTGGTTGTCAAGTTAGAATAAGCATACACTGATGATATAAGTCACTGGAAATTCAATCGCATGTACTAATTGAAATATAAGTTGTCTTTTATTGTTTTATTTTGTATATATTCTTTAACTATTGATGTCGGATATACATGTCTTAGATAGTTTTTTCAAGTAGATTTAAGAGTACAGAATATAGAGCATATCAACAAAAGCTTCATCTTGTATTCACTTGCTGGAAATATCTAATTTGAGCAATACTACTGTGTTTCCTTGCAATTTGTTCGTTTTTACTTTCTTATATGTTTGTTTTTACTAAAGTTGGCTCGAAATATTCAGATCCAATTGCAAGAATAGGTCGTCTAACTTCTTTTTTGTCATGATTACCTTGTTATTGAGAGAGCTTGTTTTATTGTGTATAATTTAACTTAAACATATAACCTATTAGCTCAATTAGAAGACAATGTGATTATACACAAAGATGTGGGTTCGATTCCCTCATAAGCTACTTCATTTAAAAATATAAATATTTAATTTAGTTATATTTTTTTCCCTCCAAATTAGTACCATTAGTGTTTTGTAATAGTTTGTATCAGCCTCCCAATGTTGCCTATTTCAGGAGGAAGACTTCCTACTAACATGTTATATGAAAGGTCTAGGAACTCTATGGGAAGATAAGAAGCTAGGCAAAGCTAGTAACCGTGACTTTCTGACCCAGACAATCCGATTGGTCTAGATAAATGGTTTTAGAAAGATTTAGCATTACCAGGCTTTCAATACTAAAAAGAGTAGGAGGCAGAAAACCGGTAAATTCGCTGACACTCAAGTCAACAACGGAGAAGTCTAGAAAAAGAATTACAGTGATGAGGCAAGGTACCTACAAGAGAATTATTACTAATCTTAAGAGAAACTAGAAAAAGAATTACAGTGATGAGGCAAGGTACCTACAAGAGAATTATTACTAATCTTAAGAGAAACTAACTCCAGAAATTTAGAACCTAACTTTGAAAGGCTTCTATTCCACATATTAGAACTTAAACCCATGAACTCTGAAGTGCGGAATAGGCAGATAAACAGTTAACAAATACTCTAGAAGGGGGATGAATAGAGTGGAATCTTTTCGCAATCTCAGGATTGGTAAGATCTTATCGATAAGAGATAAGACCTGATCAAACAGAGATAAGACCTTACCCGTAGCTCAGAGATTGGATAAGAATAAAACAGTAAGTAAAGACGAACAAGAGATAATAAATACGAGTAAAGAGCAGAAGTAAAAGTGACACGTGATATGTTGACGAGGTTCGGTCTCAAATTGACCTAGTCCCCGCCTAGGGTTATCCAACCCTAGGATTGTAAGTAGCTTTATTTCTCTTCTTCTTCCGATGAGCTCCAGATACAACCTTCAGAAGAACTTCCCTCTTCTAAACTCAGAAGCCTTACACTTCCTATCTAGCAACTCAAACACTCAAGAGAAAACAAAGTCCTACCGATACCGAAGTATCTTACACGTTTGGGTAGAGAGTAACCCTTTGTATGATTCTAGATGAATTGTACTATGACGCTCAAAGAAGATCTCACACACTCAAAGAAAATAAAACGCTCAAGCTTGAAAGGTGAGATCGATGCTTTGGGAGATAAGAAAGCAGATGATACTTGTGTACGCTTGGGATCAAGTTATATGTGCTGTCATCTTTCTTGTCTCCTTATATAGATACGCCCATCATCTTCAAACAAAACGAACGTTGAGAAAGATCTTGGGCAGCTTGAGATTTGTTACAAAAAATCCGATCGTTTGATTGAATCTTGATATCTTGATTTGTTGCAATCTGGACGTTGAGAATTGATTTTCCAATGGCTGAAAATCCGTTCAATACAGTTGCAGTAAATCTGTATTTTTTAAGATTATATTGGCTGAAGATTTTGTTCAAAGATTTGTTTAAACTAAATCAAAGATTTTGTTCAAATCAAATTCCTTGAAAATCTCAACAACCTTAACAAAATTTGACTTAATATATTTGGTTAAAAAATCAAACCAAATATAAAATCCAGCCTATAAGAATATTGTTAGCCCAATAAAATATCGGACTAAACTAAATAAGCTCATTCGAACTAAGCTACTTGAGCCAGTTTCGGTAAGGTCTTACCTAAACCCGTAAGGTCTTACCAAAACCTAGAAACCAAGGTTTTGGCTTTCATCAACCGGTAAGGCCTTATTGACCATTAATAAGGTCTTATCATCAAGGTGGAGTTAACAATCTCCCCCTTGATGAAAGACAAAACTTGTGACCTGTGCACCTGTGCACCTGTTAAGAAAACAAAAACAAGATATCCAAACAATATAGCAGAAATATAGGATCAAATTTTGTTTAACAAAACAGAAAGTTCAAACCAAGTTTTTCAAAACAGAAGGGTAAAGCAGATTATTTCTCCCCCTTTTTGTCTTTCAACAAGAAGGGTAACGAAAATTGTCTCAACAAACTATTGTTTTCCAAAACAGAACAAAAAATTATTTTTCATCATCAGAAATGTCGACAACCTCATCGAACCATTGGCCATAAGGAGGAGGAACACCATCTTCAGGTTTGCGAAATCTGCTGGTGACCTTCTGCCTCCATCTATTCCTTGCCTTAAGAACTGTGTGATTTGCCATCATCTTTGCTCTGATCTTTTCTTGTTCACTACGATATTTCTTGACCAGTCCATATTCTTCTACTGTTAGGATTGAGGGTTCAAGGATAGTGGGACGAAGAATGCAGCGTTTTAAAATTTTGCGCTCACAATTTATCACCACATTCTGGCAGACCTCCTGAATGTGTTGAACTGCATCTTCATCCAGTGGCATAATAGAAGTCGTGGCCCTGTGTGATAAGGATGTGAGAAATATCAATTGATTAAGCTTTTCATTTACCATTAGTAATTTCTCATGAGTGTCGTCTTGTCGATCAACAATATCTGCACGAGCAGTATTGAGATCTTTCCTCAATGCATCCACCTCAACTTCCAGATATTAAATCCTCTGTTCTGAAAAAGTTGTGGACCTTGTTGATTCTTCTTCAAAATCCACTCACCAGCAAGAGTCTTTTCAAATCCTAACCGTCCCCAGCACTCTTCATCAATACAGCCCTTATGCGATATATCTTCCTCACCCATAGTGTCAATTTCAAAGAATTCAAAGATTTTTGGAAACAGATTGGCATATGGTAGAGGAGCTGTCATGGGAGTATTGACAGTATGCAACATATATGACAGAATAAGATTAGGAACATCAATGACATGGCCAGTCAAGATGAGATCAAGAACCTCTAGAAGGTTATCAGTAATAAGCTCTCGAGAGTGTTTGCGAGGCATGATACATCTTGCAAGCAGAGTAAACACAAGCTTTGCCTCTAAGGTGAGGACATTGTGAGTGTGTTTCGATTTTGGCTTGGATGAAGTTTCTGCTGAAGAAGTTGATTTTTCAAAGAATTCTTTTTGAGCGTGGGCAAGACACACGCTCTTAGATGGATGGGATTTCGTGTCAATTTCCTCGGGCAAACCAAGAATAATGGCTAAAGAGGACGCAGAAAGTGTAATCTTTCGTCCCTTGATCTGAGAATGCAGGGTAAGAATCCCTTTTTCTCGGTGTGCAGTAAGGTTAACAAAGAACAGACGGGTGAGGCGAGGAAACGCAGTTGTTCCAAGATGAAGAAGGTTCCAGATATTTGAACATTTCAATAAATTGACACAGGGTAAGGTCATGGATTCTAGAAAATCCAAATCCACGTTCTCACAAAAACTCAGTGAACGATTAGCAAACCCATCCTTCCACATTCCAACCTTAGTGTAGTTAATAAACCAAGAAATTGGTGCTTCAGCACTTACCTCGACGTCAGAAGGTAGTGACCGAAGACGATGTTGCGGTCTTGTCCTTGGTGCTGGAGGGTATACCGGTCTGGATGACCGTCGAAGGGGAGGAGAGGAAGACTTTGAAGTGTCGGAATCTGAAGAGTAGGCTTCTTGAATAGCCATTCCTTTTCTATCGGTGAATCGTTGCTTCTATGATGCTGGGGCAGCAGATGCAGTTGAAGAACGGCTGGGAGCCATTGCGATTTAGGGTTCGAAGGAGATGAGAAGAAGAAGAGATTAGAGGTTTTTTGAAAAGCAGATTAAAGCCGTGATATAAAATCTTTGAGATATGGTATAAATAGAGAGAGAAGATCTTAAAACACTTGATAAACTCCTTTTTTTAAAAAAAAAAATTTTTTAAAAGATCAACATGTAAAACAAAAATATTTTTAAAACAGAATCTATTAGTTATTTATCTAAAGAGATAATAACTAAAAGATTTGATCCATATTCAATATAACCAAAAAAAATCAAGATCATACTATGATTTAGTAAGGCCTTGAAATGTATTTCAATGTCTTAATGTAGGGAATAAGATCAATATTGTATGACAATAATTGCTCCCCCTACATTTGTGCTTCCCTGTTAAGCATACCAAGTTCTAACCTTATGAAGTTGAATCTCTCTTCGGGTAAAGGTTTTGTGAAGATATCCGCGAGTTGTAGATCAGTAGAGATGAATGTCAAAGACACATCACCTTTGTCTACATGATCTCGTATAAAATGGTGTCTCACATCGATATGCTTCGTTCTTGAATGTTGTACAGGATTTTTGGAGATAGATATAGCACTAGTGTTGTCACATTTTATGGGTATACCCTTAAAGTTGAATCCAAGATCTTGGAGTTGTTGCGCAATCCATAGGATTTGCAAACAACAAGCTCCAGCAGCAATATATTCAGCTTCGGCCGTTGAGAGAGCCACTGAATTTTGCTTTTTGGAATGCCAACTTATTAGAGATGTACCAAGGAATTGACAACACCCTGAAGTACTTTTTCTATCAACTTTATATCCTGCAAAATCAGCATCGGAATATCCGATAAGACGGAAACTGCTTTGTGTGGGATACCATAGCCCTATATCTTTGGTACCATTTAGGTATCTTAAAATCCTTTTCACCGCAATGAGATGAGATTCCTTCGGGTTAGCTTGGAATCTAGCACACATACAAACACTAAACATAATATCAGGTCTACTAGCAGTTAGATAAAGTAGAGATCCGATCATACCTCGATACTCCTTTTGATTTACTTGTTTACCGGTAAGGTCTTGATCTAGAGAAAGAGTGGAGCTCATTGGAGTTTTGGCTATCTTGGATTCACTCATCTTACACTTCTTGAGAAGATCTCTCGTATACTTTCCTTGATTAAGGAAGATACCCTTAGTACTTTGATGTACTTGGAGTCCAAGAAAGAAGTTTAGTTCTCCCATCATGCTCATCTCGAATTCCTTGCACATTATGTCAGAAGATTCCTTGCAAAGGGATTCATTAGTAGCTCCAAACAAGATATCATCCACATAAATTTGAACAACAAGAATACCATTCCCATGAGTTTTGATGAATAAAGTTTTGTCAATCAACCCTCTCTTGAAGTTATTTTCTAAAAGATATTTTGAAAGACGCTCGTACCAAGCTGTTGGAGCTTGCTTTAAGCCGTAAAGAGCTTTGTCAAGCTTGTAAACATGATATGGAAATTCATCATTTTCAAAACCGGGAGGTTGAGCGACATAAACTTCTTCATCTAAATAACCGTTCAAAAAGGCACACTTTACGTCCATTTGAAAAAGTTTTATACTCATGTAGGATGCAAATGCAAGAAGTATACGAATGGCTTCAAGCCTGGCTACGGGAGCAAAAGTCTCCTCGTAGTCAATACCTTCCTCCTTATTGTAGCCTTGAGCTACACGACGAGCCTTATTTCGGATGACATTACCACTTTCATCCAACTTGTTTCGAAAGACCCATCTTGTTCCGATGACTGATTTTCCTTTGGGCCTTGCCGAAAGGGTCCAAACTTTATTGCGCTCGAACTCGTTTAACTCATCTTGCATAGCTATAATCCAGTCAGGTTCTTGAAGTGCTTCGGTGTACTTCTTAGGTTCTACAAGAGATACAAAAGCATGAAAAGAGCATAAATTTCTTAATTTCGAACGAGTTTGAATTCCAGAAGAGGGATCAAAAATGATATCCTGAGTTGAATGGGATGATGTATGTTTGAATTTCCTCCGGACATTTCTATGGTTAGAAGCATTAGGTGAGAGATTAGTAGGGTGTGGAGAATATGGCTCTTGTGGTTCAGGAGGTGGTCCATCTTCAAGACTTGCTTCATTTGTAAGGCCTTGAGGCGTTGTTTTAATGCCTTGAGATAGTTCAGTAAGGTCTTGAAATGATTCCTGCATGTTTCTAGATTTGCTTTTCTCTTGATTATTGTCTTCGTCTTCCTCATGTTTATTTAGGTTGAGATCTGCAAAGCTCTCACTCAAGGTACCATTATCATTTTCGTCAAACAAAACATGGATACTTTCTTCGACTACTTTAGTACGTTTATTGTATACTCGATAAGCCTTGCTTTGAGTCGAGTATCCAAGAAATATACCTTCGTCGCTACGTGCATCAAATTTCCCAAGATTATCCTTTCCATTATTATGTACGTAACACGTGCATCCAAATGGTTTAAAATAAGATATACTTGGTTTCCTTCCTTTGAAAAGCTCGTAAGGAGTTTTCTTCAACATTGATCGAATCAAACATCTATTGAGAATATAGTTTGCTGTGTTAACAGCTTCTGCCCAGTATGACTTAGGTAGATTATTCTCTAATAGCATAGTCCTAGACATTTCCTCTAGGGTGCGGTTCTTGCGTTCCACAACCCCGTTTTGTTGAGGTATTCTAGGAGCTGAAAAATTGTGAGAAATTCCATATTTCGCACAAAATAAATCAAAGTTTGATTGATCAAATTCTCTACCATGATCACTTCTAATAGAAACGATTGGTAGGTTTTTCAAAGTTTGTAACTCCTTACAAAGTTTCGAGAAGTAAAAAAGTGCTTCCGATTTATCTTTTAAAAAGAAAACCCAAGTAAACCGAGAATAATCATCAACTATGACAAGAATGTATTGCTTGCCTTTAGAAGATTTGACACGCATAGGTCCACAAAGATCCATGTGTAGAAGCTCGAGAGGTCTAGTAGTACTTACCACTTGCTTCTTTTTGAAAGAGCTACGAGTATGTTTACCTCTAGAGCAAGCATTGCATAGATCATCTACCTTGAATTTTAGATCAGGAAGACCTCTTACAAGATCCTTTGATTTGAGTTTTTGAAGGGTATGCAAGCTGATATGACCAAGTCGTCTGTGACATAGTCTTAAGTCGTCTGATAAGACCTTGAGGCATTTCAGATTTGTACCTGCAATTTGATCAGTATTTACAGCATATATATTGTTATCTCTATAAGCCGTTAGGACCAGATCTCCTGTCATTTCATCTCGAACTTCACACTTCTTTTTGTTGAAGCTAACACAATTCCCTTTATCACAAAGCTGAGAAACACTGAGAAGGTTATACTTCAAGCCATCCACCAAATAAACATCTTTAATATTATTATTTGGATCAAAACCAATGTTACCGATACCAAGGATGTCGCATTTTCCTTTGTCACCAAGAGTTATAGTGCCAGTGGTTTGCTTCTTTAGATTTTCGAAAAGAGATTCTCTTCCACTCATATGTCTTGAGCAACCACTGTCCATTATCCACTTTTGATCCTTTGTCTTGGTGATATCCTGCAAAACAGAAAATCAACCTTTCCGGCTTGACCAATAGACAGATTTGGATCCATTATGAGGGTAGACCATATTAGGTAGCCTAGTCCCTTTGGAACCCATATGTGTTTTATCCGTTCATTTAAACGTACAGGAAAGGTATTTCTAATGATGTAGGGATCCGTTCTCCTATAAGGACACGTTTCCTTTACATGTCCCTTTTTACAGCAAAAGAAACAAGTAGGAGATCGCCAACTTCCTTTTGCCTTAACGAACGTAGTAGTAGGTTTTGCAGGAAAATTCCTGTTGTATCCTATACCACTTCGGTTCAAGGAAAATTGTTGTTCTCCAAGCATCTTGTCAAGAGTAGCTTTGGATCTAGTAAATTGCACAAGGGCTATTTGCTGTTCTTGACATTTTTCAGAAAATTTCACTTTTTCAATCTCTAAGTCAGTATTACATGCCTTAAGAGATGAGAGGTTTGCCTTTAGTTCGGAATTTTCCGATCGTAAGGCCTTGACCTCAGTGTCAAGATCTGATTGTATGCTGTCAAGATCTTGAACTTTCAGCGATAGCATTCTTATGCAAGTTTCCTGATCCTTTAGCTTTTCTTTCAAAATGCTGATTTCTTTGCTGTAAGTTTCTTCATTAGAAATCATGTTTTTCAGCACTTCTGATAAAACAGCAGTAGGACTAGATATAAGTCCTCTTACCATTCCATCCAGATGTTGATCTTGGTTCTTATCGGTTTTTGCCATAAGACATAAGTTTGCATGATCATCTTCAGAATCTGAATCACTTGATGAGTCTGAATCGCTCCATGCTGCTATCATGGCTTTCTTGCTGTATTCCTTTTTCTTGAATTTGTTTCTCTTCTTTTGAGGACATTCTTTAACAAGATGATATGTTTCACCACATTCATAACAATTTAGAACTCGATTATTTTTTAAAGGGTTTGAAGACTTGTCTTTATATTTAGATGATTCAGCATATTCTTTGTTCGAGAATTGCTTTTTCATCTTCAATATGCGAGCCAGCCCTCGTGTAATAAGAGCAAAAGGATCTTCATCATCATTACTATCAGAATCTTCCATTGGTTCCTCTTTCTTAGCCTTGAGTGCCAGATTCTTTATGTTTGTGGGCAATTCTCCATCGTCCTCATTGAGGATCATTTCATGAGTAATTAATTTGCCCAGCAAATCATCAAGAGCTAGTGTGCTAAGGTCTTGTGCTTCTTCTATAGCAGTTACCTTGGGACCCCACTTTACTTCGGGCAAGCATCTGAGTATCTTTCTAGCTTTTTCTTCATTTTCGAAAGTCTTTCCCAATGAATCAAGGTTGTTAACGATCTCCGTAAAACGGGTGAACATTATCTTGACTGATTCATCTGGGTTCATTTTAAACAATTCGTATTGTCTAAGAAAGATACTGATTTTGGTCTCTTTGACCTGGTTGGTTCCTTTATAGGTAACTACTAGTTTATCCCAAATTTCCTTGGCGGATCTGCACGATGATATACGATTAAACTCTTTAGTACTTAATCCACAATACAATAAGTTAATGGCTTTGTAATTTTTAGCCACGCTTTCTAGATCGGTCTGAGTGAATTCTGCTTCTGTCTTGTTCACTCTTGTATTATTGGGACCATCCCTCGTGGGTGTATTAGGTCCACGCGTAATAATATGCCACAGCTCCAAATCTTGATCAATGATAAACATTTGCATCAAAGATTTCCAGTGCATGAAGTTGTTCCCAACAAAAAGAGGTGGTCGTGTAATGGATCTTCCTTGACCGAAGCCTCCTTGACCTTCACCTGCCATGATAAGGCCTCACAGATAGTAATATCTAAGAAACGTGAGTTAGGCTCTGATACCAATTGAAGTGCGGAATAGGCAGATAAACAGTTTAACAAATACTCTAGAAGGGGGGATGAATAGAGTGGAATCTTTTTCGCAATCTCAGGATTGGTAAGATCTTATCGATAAGAGATAAGACCTTATCAAACAGAGATAAGACCTTACCCGTAGCTCAGAGATTGGATAAGAATAAAACAGTAAGTAAAGACGAACAAGAGATAATAAATACGAGTAAAGAGCAGAAAGTAAAAGTGACACGTGATATGTTGACGAGGTTTTCGGGTCTCAAAATTGACCTAGTCCCCCGCCTAGGGTTATCCCAACCCTAGGATTGTAAGTAGCTTTATTTCTCTTCTTCTTCCGATGAGCTCCAGATACAACCTTCAGAAGAACTTCCCTCTTCTAAAACTCAGAAGCCTTACACTTCCTATCTAGCAACTCAAACACTCAAGAGAAAACAAAGTCCTACCGATACCGAAGTATCTTACACGTTTGGGTAGAGAGTAACCCTTTGTATGATTCTAGATGAATTGTACTATGACGCTCAAAGAAGATCTCACCACACTCAAAGAAAATAAAACGCTCAAGCTTGAAAGGTGAGATCGATGCTTTGGGGAGATAAGAAAGCAGATGATACTTGTGTACGCTTGGGATCAAGTATATGTGCTGTCATCTTTCTTGTCTCCTTATATAGATACGCCCATCATCTTCAAACAAAACGAACGTTGAGAAAGATCTTGGGCAGCTTGAGATTTGTTACAAAAAATCCGATCGTTTGATTGAATCTTGATATCTTGATTTGTTTGCAATCTGGACGTTGAGAATTGATTTTTTCCAATGGCTGAAAAATCCGTTCAATACAGTTGCAGTAAATCTGGATTTTTTTAAGATTATATTGGCTGAAGATTTTGTTCAAAGATTTATTTAAACTAAATCAAAGATTTTTGTTTCAAATCAAATTCCTTGAAAATCTCAACAACCTTAACAAAATTTGACTTAATATATTTGGTTAAAAAAATTCAAACCAAATATAAAATCCAGCCTATAAGAATATTGTTTAGCCCAATAAAAATATCGGCACTAAACTAAATTAAGCTCATTTCGAACTAAGATACTTGAGCCAGTTTCGGTAAGGTCTTACCAAAACCTAGAAACCAAGGTTTTGGCTTTCATCAACCGGTAAGACCTTATTGACCATTAATAAGATCTTTATGATCAAGGTGGAGTTAACAAACTCCAATGTGATTCTTGGTAATCCAATATGGATATGTTATCAGAGATAATATTTTTGCTCATATCCACAACCAAACAAACTCCCATAGAAACAAAGAAAGGATCTTATTAGATGATATATTCACAGTATTCAAAGACAATGAGTTTATTCACAATATTCCTGATTTGTGAGCGAATTTACCTATGAGGAATGAATAAGGGGGAGGAGACGAACATACTAGAACCAACTTCTTATGGCAATGAGAGGAGATAGACGACGAAAGGATTTTTATTAGAGGGAAGAGAAGAGAGAGAGTAACAATTGTATAGAACCGGAGTTAAAAGGTTAAATTTGGACTTCTTTTTTTTTTCTTTTCTTGGGTTTTATTTTGGACAGATTTTTTTTTAAAATTTAAGATAATGTCAAGTGGTCCAATTAGAAATAGGAGACAAGGAAAGGGGAAAGGAGGCGAAGATAGAAGATTTGGATTGCTCAAGACCACCGTCACTGACTAAACCCAGTGATCTAGTATATTAATGTCTATAATTCTAGATTAGGGGGTGTATTCAATTAAGATTTTAATGGAATTTTTTGGAGTATAAAAGTCTATGGGTATTCAATATAGATTTTTAAAAGTCAATATAAATCTTTAGGTATTCAATTAGGATTTTAAATTTTCCACAAAATTCCTAGGGTATTTAAAAGTTTCTTGATTTAAAAAAAATCTATTGTTTCATTGATTTTGTAGGATTTGTTATTACTTATAAACTCTATAGAAGTCTTCTCCCAATACATAAGATTTTCACGTCAAACTACCACACTGAAGAACCCTAACGGCCAAATCAACATTTTTGAGCGTTTTCGAGCTTGGACTTAGGGCTGTGCAAAATTGACCCGGACCGGAAAACCGGACCGGACCAATCCCGGACCAAATCCGGTCCGGTCCCTGGTATAGGATTTTAGGAAAATTCCGGTCCAAGTCCAATTCCGGTTCGGTCCCGGTCCGGACAGGTAAACCGGGTCGGACCGGAATTTATTTATATATATATATATTTTTTTTATTAGTTTGAATTTATATATTTTTAAAAAATCATATATATATTTTATATATATTTAATAAAAATATATACTTTTTGATTGTTTTTGTTATTTGAAAAATATATATTTTTTTAATTTATTTTTATTTTATTCCGGTCCGGACTGGACCGTTACGGTCCGTCCCCGGTCCAAGTTTTTAAAAATTCCCGTCCACCGGTCCAGACCGGCAATTCCGGTCCGGTCCGGTCTAGACCAGATGCACAACCCTACTTGGACTCGGTGCATCGTCAGAGGTTAGTTCTTTCTCGTGTTTCCTGTCATGTTGATTGTATGGACTTCGAATGCTTGGGGTTCGTCTTACTGATCTATCATAAGAAACGTGTGAGCGTTCCTCTCAGTTTTCTCTTTTCATTTTGCGACTTCTGCAGTTTTGGAAAAAACAATGTACCGTATGTACTCTTTTTTTTTTGT
>NCTC01000633.1:0-28521 GCA_002319775.1 Fagopyrum tataricum | reverse complement strand
TGCCGCCCCTACGTGGAAGTGCCGCCGCGCCTGCACGTTCCGTCACTTCGCCCCTGCGTCTTTCCTGTCACGCAGGTGCGTCTTGTACAGGATCTACCTAGAGTGGTATTGATCCTTTCCTTTCCTAGTATGAGTGGTTTAGTGGCATGCTAGGTGTGTGTTTGAGGATAGGATGACGATGATCTTGATATCGATATGTGCCGGTTATGGCTTTGAGGTTTAGTAGATGTTGAGGTTTATAGGTTGGATATGATCCTTATGGATCCCTTGGGTCTAGGTGTGACCCCTTTGATTGATAGGAGATTTGATATCTATATATGCCTTGTTATATGCTTGATAGCATGCGATGTTGATTATTACGACCTATGGTTTAGTGACTGCTGCCATTGTAGTGGCCATGACAACTTGCCCTTTCATCCCGTAGAGGAGTCTGGGAGGTTCTCTATAGTCAGGCCAGATCTGTATATAGGACGGGCACTTACCACTCCTTATGGTATACAGGAAGGTGCTCCTATATACCACTCCAGCTGGCTATAGCACTCAGAGGCGAGGATTATATATTCCTCGTGTCACATATATATTCTATATATATATATATATATATATATATACACGATTTGAGTTTACTTTATAAAGATGATTAACTGGGTAAATGTGTGATAGCATGATTATGTGTTTATGATTACTTGACTTGTGTCTGTGCTTATGCATTATCTTATATATGAATGGTTAGCTAACGGTTTTATACCGTGTTATTGATGCTTTGCAGGTTAGGAGAACTGCAGAGTGATCCAGTTGGGGTGATCCGCTGAGGGCTCCGTACACTAGGTTTTGCGAGGGATATGGGATGATTTTATGATGTATGGATATATGTTTGGTTTGTACTCAGCGGTACTTTTGTATACCTTTTGATATGTATATATTACAGTTTGATGTTTTAGTTTTAATTTATATGTGCCTTGTTGTAAGATCTAGTGAACTTGTTGTCATGCTAGGGTCAGGATCCATTGTGAGATCCTAGCCTAGTAGCTCCCCGAGTCCTACAAATTTGGGGTGTTACATTTTCCTCCTCCTTTGTATTGTCAGGAAAGTCTTGAGTGATAGCTCTCCAACATTTTTCCATTATTAAGATAGCCTTCATTTTGACCTGTCAAATGGCAAAGTCAGTGTTGCTCTCAAAAGGTTTAATCTTTGTTGTGTCACCCATTCCTAGGACAAAAAAAGAAGAACTTGGTTAGTTTTGTAATTTGTAATGAAAAAACTAAAGAACCGAGTAGAAGAAAAATAAACAAGGAGGAAAGTTTGTTAACAAAACTTCTCCTTGTTAAGCCTTTCATCTTATTCAGTTAGTGATATCTTAACAATTATCTTGGAAACACTTTATATCGGATCTAATTTGAGAATAACACAAGAATCTCCTGAAGAGTGGCTAGAATCTACTCTTGCAAACACTCTTGGAAATTAGAGGTTTTCCAGAGACTCAATAAACGTAGCTACTCTTAAGGTGATCTCCAAAGGAAATGAAGTCAGACGTAAGTGAGGACAATTGGATTTAGAAGACCAACAGAAAGGGTTATGACTATAGAAAGTTAAGAACCCTTGTTCCTATGGTTCGAACAAAAGAATTAGATCAAGGCAACTAGATTTTATAAAAAGCGTAGCTACTCTTAAGATCTAAAGATATTGAGTAGCAGCGAAAGAAGATCGGTTTAAAAAAAAAAAGGAAAGCTTCTAAAAAATGATTAAAAAATACCCTCAAATTTGAGTTTTGCTAAAGATATTGAGTAGCACATAACGCTTTATATCTCCGTACAAGAGGAAACGATGACGTTTGGTTAAATGAACTAACTCTTGAAACAAAACCCGGTTCACTCTTTTAATCATCAACCCTTGTAAACTGGTTCCTCAAATTGGTCAAGTGTTCGAGTCTTCAGTGACTCATTTCAATGCTGGATACCCAACCCAAAATTAAAAACTTTATTTGGAAATTTTCAATTAATGGAATTCCAGCAAAAGCAAAACTTGACGAAAGAAGGATTGCCGTCACGAGGCATTGTGAACTCTGCAACCATCATCTTGAGGATCTATTCCACCTGCTCTTGGACTGTACTCGCACTAAAAAGATTATCGCCAAAATCGATAGAACAATATTAACCGAACTTAACAAAATTAACCTCCAAAATAAAAAAGATCATGTCATCCTACAAGAAATTAAAAACAAAATAGGAACAAACAAATTTGCGTGTCTCGCAACTGTATGGTGGAGTATAAGGTTCTTTAGGAACAAAATTATCTTTAATAATGAACCTATGGGCCCTGATAATAAGGTAATTACTTTCATCCTAAACCAAATACATAACTGATTAGGAAGATTATAATATAAAACAACAACCAAAAAATCATATCTCAAACAAACGGAAAAAACACAATATTAAATGAGATAAACCAAAACCCGGCTTCTTTAAACTTAATTTTGATGGATCAAAACTCGATTCGGGAATCACATATGTCGGATATGTTATCCGGAACCACAATGGTGATATTGTTAGCCTCGGCGGCTAAGAAAAATAATTTCAATTCCGTTATAAAAGTCGAAGCTTTTGCCCTCAAAACCAGGTTACAAGAGGCAATCAAACAACAAATTAAAAAGATCGAAATCGAAGGTGATAACCTGTGTGTAATCAAGGCACTCCAAGGTTTGTGGAGTTGTCCGTGGGAGATCGAGATGATTATATCTGACTCCAGACTGGATCTTCGTTTCTTTGACGAGGTCCGTATTAGGCATATTTTCAGAGAGATAAAACGTGTTGCTGACCGATTGACCCATCTAGGATTCTCGACCCCCAACACCAATTTTTCTGAAGATACCGAACTTCGTGTTCTCATCCGCAAGAATGCTTTAGGTTGGACTACCTCTAGGAGGTAGAACAATCTAACCGCTTTCCAATTTCAAAAAAAAAAAAAAAAAAAATGGCAAACACTCGGTCTCCTCTATTTTTACACCGGCAAGTCAAGTTTTACATAAACTTGGTCGAGTTTTGGCAAAAATAGTTGTCAACACTTTTCTTCTTGAATTGGGACATTTTTGGAGGTCTTCATTGAGGATTCATCTCTCGGTGTAAATCACAAAGTTATATCCTTTGAAATACCTTTCCATCGAGTGCATGTAGGTCTTTTGATTCATTTTGGGGCCTCTTATAACTTCGTTTTATTGAAACTGCACAAATGTGATTTTTAGGACTTCTTGTGTTCACAAAATCCTCATTGTTTTCTTCATGACACTTCTTAATTTGGAACTTCCAGACATCCATAATTGACATCTCAAAGTGTCCCCTTGATTGTTCTTAATTCTTAGCTTCAACTTATGCATCTCAATACTTCTACATTGACTCGTTTTTTACTCAAAGACTCGTTTGAGACTGTTTTTGATCATTTTAAACCCATGTATGCTTAAAATAACACCTATAAGACAACACGAAGAAAATAGACATCTAAGTAACAATATTTGCTCATAACGGAATAAATGGATGCCCAATTCATGTAAAACTACACTAAATTAAGCTAAACATGCACCTAAAAACTAGCATGAAAACATGCCATTAACATATCATTTTTTCCTAATCGGTTACAAGAGAATATTTTCATAATCTAATAATTATAATGCTAAAATCTATATTTTGTAAGTTAATTGATTATAAGATCAGTTGACATGAATGTCATACATGTTAAATATGATACTTAAAATTTTTCTAGTGTAAATAATTTTTTTGTACAAGAATTAATTTAAACAATTTTCTTGTACACGATTCTTGTATTGCATACAAGTAACTCGAAAATATTACTAGAATAATTTTATTATACACGAGTGATTTGACTATTTAATGTACTTAAAACTCTTCCGAAACACTTCTCCTTCACCATTCATTGTATTCGACGTATCCTCTCCATGCTTAGAACAATCGCACAATCTCGCAGCAATGTCACTTCTTAGGGGTTGTTGGATTTTGCCTTTTTCCCTCTTGCTACTTGTCCTTCTTTTACATCTTTCTTGCTTTGATTCAATTTAATTTATATTTATTTCAAAAAATCTCATATACTTGAATTAAAAAATACATTTCAGTGAATCTAAACGATTCTTGTACCTGAATGTGAGCGTCGGATCTGAATATTAAAATTTGGAATGTTACACTCATCAATTTGTTGTTTTAGTAGGTGTTTTAGTCTTTTAATGAATTCGGTAAAATTACATTAGGGTTGTTAGTTACATAAGACGGACTACTCAAGTTTGGAATGGGTCCTGTTCCAAAAATATTGGCTCGAGCTCATTCACTTACGGAATAAGTCGAGTACGAGTCAAATTTTAAACTCGATTAAAACTTGACGCCTCTCAAACTTGTCTCGTTTCTAATTGTGTTAAACATGAGCATACAAAAGCCCGGATTTTTTGTCTTGAGTAACAACCCTAATAATAACTAGGTGAATCATTCTTAAGTAGGGTTGTAATATGGAATGAACTACTTATGTTAGACTAAAAAAAACTCGGTTCATTTGTCTTGCATAACAATCCTAACAATAATTTAGTGAATCAACTTATAGGTTATTATATGAGCCGTACTCATGTTCAACTCAAAAAAAAAACTCAAGCCAGTATCATCAAAGTTCGACTGGTTCCGCTCAAATAACGTCCTAAATCACATATTGAATGAGTAAATATTATAGAAATAGCATACATACAAAGTATATGCTTAATTATTCTATTACAATATCGATTATAGTAGGCACAGCTGCCCGTATACATCCACAAAGATCAATCAACGATAACATCCAAATTATAATAAAATTACTTAAACAAATTGTATTAAATTAATCTTACATTTATCAAGTCTAGCTAGCTAAAATGCTAGCTCTACCATGCGTCCGTACGTACTTTAGACCAATGAATTAGTGGCTAATTGTTCATTCAAAACTTAGACTGAAGGTTCTTGATGATATTGGCATCTAGCTGGAAAGCCTTGGAGAGAACATCAACAGAGATGAGCGGTTGTGATCCGAACACTGCATTTGCAACCGTTGTGACTCCGGGGTTTTGGCTGCTCAATCCTGAAATTGCAACGGCGTTCGTCTTTCCTATGTTGAACTGGAAGTGAATGAGCGCTTGCGGGAACACGAAAACGTCACCCGCGTATAGAACCTTTGTGAAGAGCTTGTTGGAGCGTTATTTGGCTGGTTCGAAGTTACGAAACCGACGTAAAGAGTTCCTTTGAGGAACCGTGAGGATCTCGGTGGCGCGTGGGTGGAAGTGTGGCGCGATAAGGCCATATGGGGCGAAGTCGAGTCGAGCTAGAGAGATACCGAGGGTGTTGAGTCCCGGAAGGGTTGGTGGTACCACTGCGGTGACGGCTGAACCAAGATTGTTGTTAGTGTTACCGGCTTTCAAACCTCTGAATAAGAAGTCTTCTCCTGTAACTTCATTTGGGTTCTTGCAGAATAACCCGTTCACGAACACTACATATAAACAAGCAACACCCTTAAATAATTAATTTACAATGATCGAGGTTAAGCCAAGCTTTTTTTTTATTTTATACTAAAACAACTAGGTTCATATAACAATCTAGACTCATTTAGTCATCTGTTATTTGAGTTGATCAATGATATGCTCAGTTTAGGTCATTTAGAATCAAGTTGATCTCCGAACAAAACTTAAACTTTAATCTGGTTTTAAAATATATTCATATTTGATTTAGCTTGAGTCGAACTTGAGTAGCTCGAATCATATAAAAACCCTAGCCGATGAAAGTAGGTACAAGAAGGGGATGGAATGATCAAATGAAAGATATATTCTTACCTGCATTGCTAGGATATTTAGGGGCAACACAGAAGTCCTGCAACTGTGTAGGGTCGGTAGCAAAGGCCATGAACGACACCATTGCTACAAAGAGACCAAAATTAGCAAGAATCAATCGAGTTGCCATTCTCTCAATTCAGCTACTATTGATTGTTAATTGGAGAAGCAAATTAGTATACTTGAGAATTTGAGATGTAGTTATTGATGTTTGGTGATGATATGGCTATTTATAGATTTGTAGATGGTCAAGTTCTGATCTTGTCAAAAGTTGAACCGGTCATAAATATGTATAGTAACATATGGTACGTGCTTTATTGATTTTCTTCTGCATCTATTAAATTCAAATTCATACTGGAGTTGAGTGATTTTACCTTTTACATGACTAAAATAATTAGGGAGAAATTTTCTTAAAATTATGCATGGCGTTATGTAAATGTTCATGAACTTCAACAAAACGTCATTAAACGTTTAGGCTAAAATAATTGGGAGAAATTTTCTTAAAATTATGCATGGCGTTATGTAAATGTTTATGAACTTCAACAAAACGTCATTAAAAGTTTAGGCTAAATCTTACCTGACGTTTTCTAGATTAAATGTTATATTGATCATATTTTTAATGGCATTTTTCAATAAATATTACGGTCAACTGCCGTTGAAACTTGAAAGATATACTTGTACCAGATATATTATGTTTAATTTTCTTATGCATTAATTATGTTCATTATTATATAGAAATTGAAAAGGTAATTTCTATCTCAATTAAAAAACATAGTACTTATTCCTTCTAGATAGTATAATATCGATCTGCACTTTTTCCCCCAGCAAATATATACTCTTTGATTAGCAGAATCCATACCCTTTCTCCGAAACAATAGAAATTGAAATGGTCACTAATTGTCAACTCTAAAAGACAATAATTATTTATATTAAACTTAACTACCCATTTGAATTTTGTTCCCCTGCATATGAAAACCAAGCGACATATATGACCAATTCAAAGTTTCATGAGGTTAGAACCCTTTAAATATGTGTTCATATCTTCATCTATATATAGCCAACATCTCAACCCTAAAATCATCATCAAACCTTCTCTAACAATCAATCGATAATACTACGTACGTAGGTACACTTTTACTAGCTGCCTATATGGCACCTCGAGTTCTCGCTTGTTTTCTTCTATTGGCCGCCATGGCTTCCTTCATGTCATACGCCACTGATCCTACCCAACTCCAAGATTTTTGTGTTGCCACTAATGATACCAATAATGCACGTAAGTAGCGTTTGATCGATCAATCTCATTAATTATATTGTCGATAACTATATGTTTTATTCTTGCATGTAGTGTTTGTGAACGGGTTATTCTGCAAAAACCCTAACCAAGTTACAACAGACGATTTTCTCTTCAAGGGTTTAAACGCAGCCGGCAACACTAACACCAATCTCGGCTCCGTCGTGACCGCAGTGGTCCCACCAGTGCTCCCGGGACTCAACACTCTCGGAATCTCCCTTGCCAGGATCGACTTTGCCCCTTACGGGCTTGTGGCTCCGCACTTCCACCCACGCGCCACCGAGATCCTCACCGTCCTCGAAGGCACCCTTTACGTCGGGTTTGTAACCTCCAACCAACCCAATAACGCTCCCAACAAGCTCTTCACCAAGGTTCTTAACCAGGGTGACGTCTTCGTCTTCCCCCAAGCACTCATTCACTTTCATTCAACGTGGGTGAGAAAAATGCCGTGACATTATCGGCATTGAGTAGCCAAAATCCCGGAGTTACGACTATTGCAAATGCAGTCTTTGGGTCACAACCTCTCATCTCGGTTGATGTTCTCGCAAAGGCCTTTCAGCTTGATGCCAACATCGTCAAATACCTCCAATCTAAGTTTTGAGTGAACCACAGAGATTCATCAATATAGAAATAGCATTAATTTATACCATAAAATCATTTTTTTTAATATTTTTATCTGAATATGTACGTTTTAGTTAATATAAAAAAACGCCAACATACTATAAACATGCATAGTTGCAGTATATGTGTATGCTTGTGTTTCGTACGTCTGTAGTGTGACTTATTTTCCTTTTTTTGATTGTTACTGAGATTGATATATTATTCTTTATTGAACTCTTAGCTTGTTGTAGAGATCAAACTATCTTTGATACAAAACATCTATATGAGGTGAATTACAAGTTCTAACCTAAACAACTTTACTGAAAATAAGATATCTATAGGTCTGTTCGAAAAATCTTTGTAAAATATATCTCGACTTGTACATAATTTTGGAAATTAGGACACCGACCCAATTCAGCTGGTCAAAACAAAGATGACTGACATATTTAACAAAATCGCATAGATCCTAACTATAGTTAAGAAGAATGAACCCGAAGAATTGAGAAGAATGAGCCTCCTCCCATTAAACTCGGCAAAAAAGATATGTGATTTACTAGAACACCCCGTCCACTAAAACCGTAGCCGGTACAAATTGATCTGCAATCGAGCACCTTCATCAATCTATATACATGAATTGCATTTATAGGTTGTTAAAAATTAAATTAAACTCTTTTATTTCAATTTCTGAACGATTTTTGAATTCGCATCCACAGGTTGATAAAAATAAGGATTTTTGAACTCTATGAGTTGAATTTGCATCTACGGGTTGTTAAAAATTAATATTTCTGAATTCTTTGATTTGAATTTGCACCTACAAGCTGTTAAAAACTAAAATTTATGAACTCTTTGATTTGAATTTGCATCTACAGGTTAAAAATTAGAGTACACTCAGTCTATATACAAGTTAAAATTAGAGTAGAATTTATCTATATACACGAATTGGATCTACAGATTGTTAAAAATTAGAGTTACCATTCAATGGGAAAAAACTCTCTGGCCATTTCTAAATATAGGTTTTCAATGGACCAAGGGCCAAAGTGGATTCATATACTTTCCTCGCTTTAAGTTTTGTGCATGTGTGATTTGTTCGGACGAAGATGAAGTGGAAACATGCACTATATGCTTCTTGAATATGTTGATCAAATGCATATTTGCTTATCTGCTTGGTCCAGATTTTGTAGAGCAGTATCGCTTGGTCCGAGTTCAATGAAGGGAGCTCGTTCTTCTCAATCCTTCATGTTCATTCTTCTTAACGACCGTTAGAACTATGAGATTTTGGTAAGAATGGAGGAGGAAAATATTTGTCGTCGGGTTCTGTCAAGACTCGATACTCAACGTAGGATTTGTTTTGTTTCTTCGCAAAACAAAAAGAACTTATATGTTTAATTGTTAAAAGATATATTTTAATTCAATCTTAAACTAACTTAATCTCTCTTGTTGGGTCCTATGGATGAAATTTTAAACAGAATAGGACTTTTTTTGTGGCTCTTTGTTAACAAAATAAATATAAGGTGGTTAAATGAAATATTTTATATAGAAGACAGTTAAGTGAAAATTTGTGTATATAAGAGGTGGTTTTGTGTAATTTACTCGATGACGAATTTGTCCTTATTTGTATATGTCATTTTTTCCTAATCACTTACAAGAGAATAATTTCAGAATCCCATAATTATAATGGTAAAATCTATATTGAGAAGTTAATTGATTATGAGATCAATTTACATAAATGTTACTTGAAATTTCTAGAGCTTGTACAATATCTAATGTAAACTACATAAATAATTTTCTTGTAAAAGAATTAATGTAAATAATTTTTCTTATACACGGTTCTCTTATCATATACAAGTAATTCGAAAATGTTATAGAATATTTGTTCTTGTACATAAGTGATTTGAATATTATTAGAATAATTTTCTGAATGATAAATTTGGAGGGTTACACTTGACAACTTGTTATAAAAGGTGGTTTAGTCTTTTGATTAATTCGGTGAAATCACATTAGTGTTGTTAATTATATGAGGAGGGTTACTCAAGTTTTGACCGGGTTCGATTCAAAAAATATTTGTTCGAGCTCATTCAGTTATTAAACAAGTCGAGTAAGATTCAAAATTTACATTCGATTAAATCTTGGACACGTCTCAAAATTGTCTCATTTCTTATTGTGTAAAACATGAGCATACAAAAGCCCGGATTGTTTGTCTCGAGTAACAACCCTAATAATAACTAGGTGAATCATTCTTAAGTAGGGTTATAATATGGAATGAACTACTCGTGTTAGACTAAAAAAACTCGGTTCATTATCTTGCATAACAATCCTAACAATAGTTTAGTGAATTAACTTCAATAAGGTTGTTATTGTATGAGTGGAACTACTTATGTTCAACTCAAAAAAAACTTGTGAAAAGAAATAAAAAAATATAGAACAGATCTTTTAAGAGACAGAACACTACACAAAACAATCTAGAGCGATTGTTTAGTTCGTGATCAAAGTATTAAACGCAAATAGTTTGTTGATGAGGTTTGGAACAAGTCCTACATCCCCGGGATCTGAGATTTGATCCAATCCACTAGTTTTAGAGCCAAAGCCAAACAAGAGTTGCAGAAACAAATTCAATAAGAGTAAAACCAAACAAGGTAATAAACAATATCGCATGCTATCAAGCATATAACACACACCACTCATGCATACATCCAATATAAGGATGGTAGCTAAGTAAGTTCTATGGACTTACCTCAACCTCGAAGTAGTCTCAAACACGATCAACTCCAATCTGGAGGACAACACTGCCTAATAACAAGGCATAAAGAGATATCAAATCTCCTATCAATCAAAGGGGTCACACCTAGACCCAAGGGATCCATAAGGATTATATCCAACTTATAAACCTCGATAATCTACTAAACCTCAAAGCCATAACTAGCATATAACGATATCATACTCATTATCATTATATCCTCATACACAAACCTAGCATGCTACTAACCCGCTCATACTAGGAAAGGAAAGGATCCATACTACTCTAGTAGATCCTGCACACGACGCACCTGCGTGACAGGAAAGACGCAGGGGCGGAAAGACAGAAGCCGCAGGCGCGGAGACGCTTCCACGCAGAGGCGGTGACCGTAGCCGCAGGGGCGGCGGCTCACACTACAAAATGCGAACCCCGATTTCATCTTCGGTTCTTCATGTGATGGATTCACGTTTTCACCAACAATCAGCCATACATATACATATATATACACATTCCAATCATCAATAATTCAATATATATCCTATAAGATCAATCCAAAGCTAAGGAAGAGGAATGAAATCAAAGAAGAAGAAAGGAGGAGAAAGAGAAGAACTCACCACTGTTGTGGCCTATCCAAGGAATGATCACAAAACCAACACCTCAACTGGCTTCCAAGCTCAACAAAAATACACAACATGAACATCAACAAAACCACACAACCAACTCTTCCAAACCAAGGAAAACTCAAGCATAAGATCAAGGAGAAGGAGAAGAGAGACGAAGGACGTGAGGGTAGCTGGAGAAGTGAAGAAGAAACCCTTACTCACGAGCCCAAGAAGAAGCTTAAGGAGGAAGGGAAGAGAGTAAAGCACGGTCAAAGGGTCAACAAAGCTGGCTGCAGCCGCAGGAAACCGCAGGGGCGGGTTCCCTGAGCCGCAGGGGCGGAAAACAGAGCCAGCCGCAGGGGCGGCCCTCTAGACCATCAGGGGCGGCCCTCTAGACCCGCAAGGGCGGCTACCTGGCTCAGCTCCAAAGACTAAGGCTCTTACACCTCACCCCCCTAAAAACAAGTTTCGTCCTGAAACTTGTGAAATCCTAAAACCACTCGGACTCATAACCGAGGTATAACTCTCTCTATCGGAGGTATCACATCCCCACACATATGGTATTAACCTATATCACTTTATAACCTCAAACACAAGCATGGAGGAAATCATCATCTCCAACAACAAGATCACTACACTGTCCAAGGCATAGAGGAAAACCATCTCTACCCAATACTATCATCATCACATCACAAAGGCATAGAGGAAAAACATCTCTAGCCGAATCATCATACTCATAACAGAAGGGCATGGATGAAAAACATCTCCAGCAATACTATGCATGTCCATCAAAATAGCATGGAGGAAAAGAACCATCTTCAGCTATAATCAATCGCACTAGCACAACAAGATCTAATAAGATCACACATCACATCATAGCTAGTACGAAGATAAACACATCATAGCATATAAGCACATAATCACAACACTCACCAAGATAGTACTAAGATCTACTCGTCGATCCTACAGGTACATCTATCTCGGCATAGAACTCTGGATAGTTTCTCTGAATCCTATCCTCAGTCTCCCATGTAGCCTCATCAGGTCCTCATCTCGACCACTGTATCCTCAGCATAGGAATGTCCTTCGAACGCAGGCGTCTCATACCTCGTTCTAGGACTGCAATCGGGTGCTCAACAAAAGTGTGGTCCAGCTCGACCACCAAATCATCATAACTCACAATGTGTCTCGGATCTGGTATGTACTCCCTCAGTTGAGACACGTGAAACACAAGGGTGAACAACCCTCTAATCTCGGAGGCAAAGCTAATCTGTATGTTGCGCTCCCAACCCGATCCAGAATCTCAAACGGTCCGACATATCGGGGGCTCAACTTCCCCTTAATGCCAAAGCGATCCAACACCTCGTGTCGGAGACACCCTCAGCCACACATGGGCTCCTACTCTGAACTCTAGGGGTCTTACGCCTCCTATCTGCATAAGACTTCTGACGGCTCTGTGCAGTCTAGCATCCTCTCTATAATCAGTGCTACACGAGCAACATCATCCTGAAATCTGATCAGGTGTCAAACCACTAAACATTGCTCGGCTCATCCCAGCATAACGGGGTACGACATCTCTGTCCATACAGTGCCTCATATGGGGCCATCCCAATAGATGCATGTCAGCTGTTGTTGTACGAGAACTCAACTAGTGGGAGATGATCCGTCCACACTTGTTCCCAGTCCAACACACAAGCTCGCAGCATATCCTCTAGTGTCTGAATGGTCCTCTCTGACTGACCATCTGTATGAGGATGAAACGTTGTAGTGAAGTAGTACACTCGTCCCCAGGGCAGTCTGAATCTGTTGCCAAAACCTCGAGGTAAATCGCCCATCTCTGTCTGAGACGATCGTCCTCGGTACCCCATAGGAGTCTCACTATCTATCTAGTGTACTCCTCAGCTAATCTGCTTCACTGGACCACGTTTCCCGGATAGGGATAAAACGTGTCTGTCTTTCGTCAGTCTGTCCACTATAACCCAGATGGCATCAAAGCTCCTGCTCGGTCTCAACCTAGTCACAAAGTCCATGGTGACATCCTCCCACTTCCTCTTGTGGAACAGGCAGTGGATGGAAGCTCACCTCCAGGTCTGCAATGCTCGATCTTGACCTGCTGACAGGTCGCACACTAGTGCACAAATCTGGCCACATCGGGCTTCAACCCTCCCCACCAATATGAACGTCTCAAATCCTGGTACATCTTACTCGTACCTGGGTGTAGTGAATAAGGCGTATAGTGAGCCTCCTGTAATATCCTCTAGGCGCAAATCCGACATCAGCGGGTACACAGACGCGACCGCGGCGTCTCATCACTCCATCTACTCCTATAAGGAATTGTGGTGCCTCATCCCGAGACATCCTCTCTCGGATCCTCATCAATGTCGGGCTAGGTCCCCTGCTTCTGTTGGATCTCACTCAACAGATCAGGAAGAACCTCTAAAGGTACTCAATTGGGCATCTTCATCAGGAAACTGGATGTCCAACTCTAACCAGACCAGGTCTCTCTGTAACTGATGCTGAATTGTCAGTCTCCCAATCGCCTTCTCTCAAGGCGTCTTCCTGCTCAGGGCGTTCGGCGACAACATTCGCCTTCCCCTGATGGTACAAAATCTCCAGATCAAAGTTCGTTGATCATCTCAAGCCACCTACGCTGGCGGTTATTCAATTCTCGCTGTGTGAAAATATACTTCAGACTCTTATGGTCTGTGAAGATCTGAACATGTAACACCATACAGGTAATGTCTCCAGATTTTCAGTGCAATGAACTACAGCTGCCAACTCCAGATCATGAGTCGGGTAGTTCTCCTCATACGTCTTCAGCTGTCTAGACACATATGCAATCACTCGGCCCCGCTGCATCAACACAGCATCCCAAGCCTAGCTTGGATGCATCACTGTAAACCACAAAATCAGCTTTACCCTCTGAGTTGTGCCAAAATAGGAGCGGAAGTCAGACGTCTCTTCAGCTCCTCAAAACTCTGACATACACTTCTCAGACCATACAAATCTGGTAGTCTTCCTTAACAGACTCGTCAAGTGGACGGGCAATCACAGAAAATCCCTCAACAAAGCGTCGGTAATAACTGGCTAGGCCAAGAAAGCTACGTACTTCCTTGACGTTCGTCGGTGTCGTCGAAGCTGCTATTGCCTCGATCTTTGCCGGATCCACCTTGATCCCTTCAGCTGAAACAACATGACCCAGGAATGCTACCTCTAGCATCAAGAACTCGCACTTAGAGAACTTAGCATAAAGTTCTCTATCTCGTAAAACCTGCAACACAATCCTTCAGCTGCCCTGCATGCTCCTCTGCTACGAGAGTACACCAGAAATATCATCTATGAAGACCACCACAAACTGATCCCAAGAAGTCGATGAATATGTTGTTCATCAACTCCATGAAGACTGTTGGGGACATTCGTAAGCCCAAATGGCATCACTACAAACTCGTAGTGTCCATATCTGGTCCGGAATGCTTGTCTTGTGCACATCCTGCTCTCTCACCCTCAGGCTGGTGATACCCTGAACGCAAGTCAATCTAGGAAAATACTGTCGCTCTCTGAAGCTGATCTAACAAAGTCATCAATACGGGGCAATGGAATATTTGTTCTTGATGGTCACCTTGTTCAACTCTCTGTAATCAATACACAATCTCAGCGATCCGTCCTTCTTCCGTACGAAGAGGACAGGTGCTCCCCATGGGGATACGCTAGGGTGGATGAAGCCCTTCTCAGCCAGCTCCTCAAGTTACTTCTTCAGCTCCAACATCTCGATAGGCGCCATCCGATATGGGGCCTTCGAGATCGGTCTCGTACCAGGCTCTAAATCAATGCCAAAGTCCACGCTCCTTTGAGGCGGCAAACTAGACGGCTCAACAAATACATCTGTAAACTCACAGACCACTAGGATATCCTCCAACGCTGGACTCTCCCCCTCCTTCATGGCATAACACTAGAAGGCCTCACAACCCTGTGCAATCAATCTCGCTGCCCGTATCGCACTGATAACCATGCCTGACTTTCCAAGGTCCCAACCTCGAAAAACCTCGATCTGACATAACTCGGTAGAGAGGGTCACAGTCCTCCTACCTACATTTAATACCGCCTGATGTCTATCCATCCAGTCCATACCTAAAATGACTTCTTCATTTTGGGACAAAAAAGATATGTGATTTACTAGAACCCCCCGTCCATTAAAACCGTAGCCGGTACAAATTGATCTGCTCAAATCAAGTACCTTTATCCATCTATATACATGAATTGCATTTATAAGTTGTTAAAAATTAAATTAAACTCTTTTATTTCAATTTCTGACCTCTTTTATCTGATTTGAATTTACATCCACAAGTTGATAAAAATAAGGATTTTTGAACTCTATGATTTGAATTCGCATCTACAGGGTGTTAAAAATTAGAATTTCTGAATTCTTTTATTTGAATTTGCACCTACAGGCTGTTAAAATTTAAAACTTATGAACTCTTTAATTTAAATTTGTATCTACAGGTTGTTAAAAATTAGAGTACACTCAGTCAATATAAAAGAATCGCATCTTTAAGTTGTTAAAAATTAGAGTAGAATTGATCTATATACATGAATTGGATCTACAGATTGTTAAAAATTAGAGTTACCATTCAATAGGAAAAATCTCTATGGCCAATTTCCAAATACAAGCTTCCAATGGACCAAGGGCCAAAGTGGATTCATATACTTTCCTGGCTTTAAGTTTTGTGCATGTGTGATTTGTTCGGATGAAGATGAAGTGGGAACATGCACTATATGCTTCTTGAATATGTTGATCAAATGCATATTAGCTTAGCTGCTTGGTCCATATTTTGTAGAGCAGTATCGCTTGGTCCGAGTTCAATGAAGGGAGCTCGTTCTTCTCAATCCTTCATGTTCATTCTTCTTAACGACCGTTAGAACTATGAGATTTTGGTAAGAATGGAGGAGGAAAATATTTGTCGTCGTGTTTTGTCAAGACTCGATACTCAACGTAGGATTTGTTTTGTTTCTTTGCAAAACAAAAGGAACTTATATGGACTTGTGAACCTTCCAACATACATAGCCATTCCTGGAGAATGATCCTCAAAGTTAGAGACGCCCTCTTGCTTGGACGTAATCCCTCTACCATTTTTCAAAACCTTCGTAACCCGAACAACTCCCTCTCCACTAAAAAAAAACATATAACTTCCTACGCAAAACCAATTCTTCCTTCCCTTGGTGTTCTCTCATATGGGGAGGCCTCAATATTCCCAAATATAGCTTCATTTTCCTGGCCAGCCGGGCACTCTAAGTTACCCACGCTCTCCAACTTCACTCTTGGAATCTAGTTTCTTCCAACCTCTGTAAACTTTGTGGACTTCAGGCCGAGACCGAAGACTACCCATGGAATATCTGCAAACACAACCAAATCGTCTTCTCTACTGTTCTTCGATGGATCAAAGTTCCCCATAACTCCGGTGATCTCCATTACTGGCTCTCCTGGTCCAACTTGAAGAACAATAAGAATGAATTCATTCACAACATAAGAAGATATGTTATCACTGCCTACATCTACCTCACTTGGAAGCTAAGGCTCGTAACGAGATTATCTACAACAACACAAAAACCGACCCAATGCACTGCGCTAGAGAAATCATTCTTATAGTCAAGAATTATGCCTTTGAGCACTTGCCCCATCGTTGCAGACTCTCTTCACTGGGCTAAAACCCTTGATATCAATATTGAACACCCAAGCATTGTACTCTCCCCTTAGACCCTATCTATTGACTGCCTCCTTTATCCGTTTCTCCTTTTAGGCAAAGTTGCTTGTGTAACCCCCTCTTCTCTCAATCAATACACACGTACATTTTCAAAAAAAATAAAGAACTTATATGTTTAATTGTTAAAAAGTATATTTTAATTCAATCTTAAACTCATTTAATCACTCTTGTTGGGTCCTATGGATGAAATTTTAAACAGAATAGGATTTTTTGTGGCTCTTTGTTAACAAAATAAATATAAGGCGGTGAAATGAAATCTTATATATAGAAGAAAGTTAAGTGAAAATTGGTGTATATAAGAGGTGGTTTTGTGTAATAAAACTCGATGACGGATTTGTCCTTATTTGTATATGTCATTTTTTCCTAATCACTTACAAGAGAATAATTTCATAATCCTATAATTATAATGTTAAAATCTATATTGAGAAGTTAATTGGTTATGAGATCAATTTACATAAATGTTACTTGATATTTCTAGATCTTGTACAATATCTAATGTAAACTACATAAATAATTTATTGTAAAAAAATTAATGTAAATAATTTTTTTGTACACGGTTCTTGTATCATATACAAGTAATTCGAAAATGTGTTATAGAATATTTGTTTATGTACATAAGTGATTTGAATATTATTAGAATAATTTTCTAAATAATAAATTTGAGGGGTGCGTTACACTCGACAACTTGTTATAAAAGGTGGTTTCGTCTTTTGATTAATTCGGTGAAATCACATTAGTGTTGTTAATTATATGAGGAGGGTTACTCAAGTTTGGACTGGGTTCGATTTAAAAAATATATGCTCGAGCTCATTCAGTTATTAAACAAGTCGAGAACGATTCAAAATTTACAGAAACTTAGACACATCTCAAAATTGCCTCGTTTCTAATTGTGTTAAACATGAGCTATACAAAAGCCCGGATTTTTTGTCTTGAGTAACAACCCTAATAATAACTAGGTGAATCATTCTTAAGTAGGGTTGTAATATGGAATGAACTACTTATGTTAGACTAAAAAAAACTCGGTTCATTTGTCTTGCATAACAATCCTAACAATAATTTAGTGAATCAACTTATAGGTTGTTATTATATGAGCCGTACTCATGTTCAACTATCATCAAAGTTCGACTGTCCGCTAAATAAGTCTAAATACATATTGAATGAGTAAATATTAAAATACATACAAAGTATATGCTTATTCATACAATATCGTTATACATCCACAAAGATCAATCAACGATAACATCCAAATTATAATAAAATTACTTAAACAAATTGTATTAAATTAATCTTACATTTATCAAGTCTAGCTAGCTAAAATGCTAGCTCTACCATGCGTCCGTACGTACTTTAGACCAATGAATTAGTGGCTAATTGTTCATTCAAAACTTAGACTGAAGGTTCTTGATGATATTGACATCTAGCTGGAAAGCCTTGGAGAGAACATCAACAGAGATGAGCGGTTGTGATCCGAACACTGCATTTGCAACCGTTGTGACTCCGGGGTTTTGGCTGCTCAATCCTGAAATTGCAACGGCGTTCGTCTTTCCTATGTTGAACTGGAAGTGAATGAGCGCTTGCGGGAACACGAAAACGTCACCCGCGTATAGAACCTTTGTGAAGAGCTTGTTGGGAGCGTTATTTGGCTGGTTCGAAGTTACGAAACCGACGTAAAGAGTTCCTTCGAGAACCGTGAGGATCTCGGTGGCGCGTGGGTGGAAGTGTGGCGCGATAAGGCCATATGGGGCGAAGTCGAGTCGAGCTAGAGAGATACCGAGGGTGTTGAGTCCCGGAAGGGTTGGTGGTACCACTGCGGTGACGGCTGAACCAAGATTGTTGTTAGTGTTACCGGCTTTCAAACCTCTGAATAAGAAGTCTTCTCCTGTAACTTCATTTGGGTTCTTGCAGAATAACCCGTTCACGAACACTACATATAAACAAGCAACACCCTTAATTAATTTTCAATGAATGAGGTTGAACCGGGCTTTTTATGAACTCAAATATTTAACTAGGTTCATATAACAGTCTAGTTTCATCTAGTCATCGATATGCTCATTTTCACTTGTTTAGAATCAAGTTGATCTCGAGCCAGATGAAAGTACGTATAAGAAAGGGATGAATAATCAAACGAAAGCTTCTTACCTGCATTGCTGGGATCTTTAGTGGCAACACAGAAGTCCTGCAACTGTGTAGGGTCGGTAGCAAAGGCCATGAATGACACCATGGCTACAAATAGACCAAAATTAGCAAGAATCAATCTAGCTGTCATTCTCTCAATTCAGCTACTATTGATTATTAATTGGAGAAGCAAATTAGTATACTTGAGATATAGCTATTGATGTTTAATGATGATATCAAAGATTATGGTGGTATGGCTATTTATAGATTGGTAAATGGTAAAGTTCTTGTCAAAGGTTGAAATGGTCATAAATATGTATAGTAAAATATGGTATGTGCTTTATTGATTTTTTTCTCATGTATTAAATTCAAATCCATACGGGAGATTAGGTGAAATGTTATTCAGTCAAAAGATTATGTTAAAGAATAATTCAAAAAACGATGAATAAATAATTAATTATGAAAATTTTTTTGATTTATCTAATTAAATAATTTTACTTTTCTTACCTGACTAAAACAATTGGAGAAAATTCCTTAAAGTTACGTTGTTAATAAGGTACGTATATACTATAGAAAGGGAGGAATGACTGAAGTTCGGGAAAAGTAGATAACTCAATCAAAAGGATGTTCAACAAAATATGGGTATTTTTCCGAGCACTTGTCTAGAAAAATACATAAGATGTCCAATCATTAATGGACGGGTGAGCAAATCAATGTTTGAAGATGTTATTACTAAATCTAGGCAATAATTAATAAAATGGAAAGCGGCATCCTTTCTCAGGAAGGAAAAACGGTTTTGATCAAGACAAATCTCAATGCAAAACCTAATTATATAATGCAAAGTTTTATGCTCCCAACACCATACATAAAAAATTAGACCAAATCAACAACTATTTTTTTGGAACAAATGACCAAATTTCCACCCGTTATTAAGTTGGGATAAGATTTGCAAAGAGTAATGTCACACATAAAAAAGCACATGTAGTTTGTCATACATTTGATCAACGTGGTTTAACGTTTATGACGCATTCAGAAACTTCATGAGGGTGTTATCCTCATATGATCAAAAACCAAATTAATATAGGTTAACTAGCATGTACATGATTACATATATATACAATATACATTTTAATTGAAATGTTATTCCATATTTTTTTCAAAATATATTTTGTGTAAGTCGGAACGAGTACGATACTCTTAATTCTTAAAGTATAAAAGTGTATATAGTTTACTAATCTTTAGTTCATGATCACAAGATAAATGTCAGTTTATATGATATTATTGTACATTTTAATTGTAGTGTTGACTGACTGTTGGTTGTTTAACGCATCATCTTATCCAATTTGTCAAAGTATAGGTATATTGTGTTTATTTTAAGTTTCGTTCGTTCGTTCAAGTGAGATCGAGACTCGTAGTACAAAATAGTGTAAGATAAAATAGTTATATCTTATTAACATTTAGATTACGATCTCAAGATAAAGTGTTACATTATTTTATCATTTAATTTCACGGTTTCGGATTTATGTTACACACCAAAAAACGTATTTGAGAGAGTAAGACACGTAAAAAAAACACAACATGTAGTATGTCGTGCATTTGATCATCACTATTTGACATTTAGGAAGTATTTAAATTTTTTGCAAGGGTGTTACCTCATATGATCGAAACAAGTATTATACTAAAGTACAATATTGTATATAGTTTGGAATTTTAGTAAGAATCGGCAATTTTTGAATTAAAATTGGAACTACAATGAAAGTCTTATATAAATACAATTTGTTTATTTATATATGCCAACGGCGATCCTCGTCGGGTTCTCCAACGGGGATTCTCATCGGGTTCACCATCGGAGTACTCATCGGGGTTCCCATCATTTTCCCGGTGGGTTTGGGTACGGATCGGGGAGCGGGCATATACCTCTATTTTCTTCCCCGTCCCCATCCCCAAGCGGGGAATCAAAAATTTTCCCGTCCCCGTTCCCATTTAAAATCCCCATCCCCGTCCCCATGACGGGTAATACCCGTGAATTTCGGGGAATCCCCATCCCATTTACACCTCTACAATCATGCTTCCCACTTATCCATCCAAACACTAAGACGGCCGCCAGCCTTAACGTAATTCTTCCCTCACGTGGAGTAGAATGAACTTTTAACATGGAGAAATCTTTTGAGTTTTGTAAGAAATTATTGAGAGAAGCTGAACAAGTTCGAACGGATTCGGTTTTTAAAAAAAACAGAGCTCTTTTTTGTGTGTTTTAAGTGAGGAGATATAATTTTTCTTTAATATGTGCTATTTATATTTGTTATTTGCAAAATTAAAAAGTTTGGTGGTTATTTTTACCATTGTCATCTTTTTATAGGTAGTCAAATCCCCCTTAGTAGTAGGAACGGGACATTTCATATTAGTGAAGTATTGTAGTTTACAAATTCTCTCTAAATTATTCACTAAATTGGCTTAAATTAATAGAAAATTGTAAACATGTTCTTTTTGATGGTTGTATACTTATCTTCTACTCCATCCGTTTATTAATAATTATCGTTTTAACATTTTACACACTTATGAAGAAAACTAAGAAATATGTCAATATACCCTAATCATTCATTTACTGTTTTTATATTGAAAGTCACAACCAAACCAATACTAATGATAAAAGGGTAAATGTGATAGTTGTAACACCCCAAATCCGCTGGATTCGGGTTGTTACGGGCGAGACCTCACAATGGGTCCCGACCCTTAGCTTGACAACAATTTCACCGGACCTTCCAACAAGGCACAAATAAAAGCGAAAACTCAAAACGTTTTTAATGTATGCGGACACCAAAAAGTAAGAAACTACAACTTGGAAACTCAGCCGAGTCCTCAAAACAACACAACTCTAATACGAAACTTAAACCGTACCACATAAACCACAATACGAAAACATAACCCAAAAACATCCCCGTCCTATAATGTATGGAGACCCCGGCTATCCACTCCTCTGCCTCACTCGGCGGCATCCCTAACCTACAAGTCATCTACACAAACGGTTTAAAACCGTTAGCTCACATTCTAGGCATTAGAAAAGCGGTGAAGGCACAAACACATACATAAACCAATACATGAATCACACATATCTGGTTTATTATCTTTTTATTATTAAGTCGTATCCCGTTCTAATTCAACTTCGGTTGTGACACGAGACCACCGTGGTCTCGCCTCGGTCCCTACTTACCGGCAAGGAGTGACACGGATGCACCCGCCCGTATACCCATCGGGATAGTCGCCAAGATCCTCCTAGCCCCAGTCAAGGCTAGGCAGTGATGTCACCGCCCGTTATCATACACTTGGGCCAACATACATATAAGGTCGGTGGTCCTAATTTACCGGTTTAATTGTTATAACATAACATAAACACACACCACCAAACACACACCAATGCTAATACATAAAATACGAGCTAAGTAAGTCTGGAGACTTACCTCGTCCCAAACGCTAACTCACACAACGCTCTCGCTTCTCTTGGGAAGAAACACACAACTTGCTCACAACAAGGTATCCATAAAAACCCGCTCAACTCAAGAAGTCTAGGACTTCTACACAAATGATCTACGCAGGATTATTTGACTCACATTCTAGGACCGCATCCTAGAGTCTATCATAAACACCGTCAATAATGACGTAAAAGCCAACGAGGTATAAACACGCTCATCACATTCTCCTAAGGTCCCAAAAGCCACTACTTGGCATTTCTTCTAAGTTATGCTAGATCCAACCTATCATGATACTACTAAACATACCTAGATCGAGATAAGATTATTAGCTCGAGGGAGAGGGTACTCATGGGACGTCAAAGGATGGAAGACAATCTATGAATGTCGATATGGATTCGTTGGCCTTTATCGGGCTTCAGAACCTAGCACCAAAACTAAACAAATTTAGCTCATACGCTAAATTTGATCATAAAATATTATATATAAAGTCCTAAGGTAAAACTCGTTTTCAAAAGCCAACGTTAAAATTCCCGTAATTACCCCTTTCCGGGCAAAAGCTCAAAACTAGAACCTGGTCATAAAATCACGATTAAAACCTTGGGGCAATTTCCGACAAAAATCCAATCCGAGGATATAAGTGTACTAATCCAGAAATCTGGGTTAAAACTATAATAACCAAAACTCTGGGTACAAACTGCAACTAACACAAAACTGAGGGGGGCCGAGATGTAAATATACCTAATAAGAGGGGGACCGATTGGAATAAAGGGAGAAGAGGCTCGGCCGGCTCTGCAGCTCCTGGACGCTGGCGTGGGTGGTACTCTGGCAGGAGAAGGAGGCGTGGAGGTCAAAACTATACCTAATAAGATGACTGACAAAATTTTTCTTCTTCCATATATATATTCTTAACAAAATCGCATAGATCCTAACTATAGTTAAGAAGAATGAACCCGATCGAAGAATTGAGAAGAATGAGCCTCCTCCCATTAAACTCGGCAAAAAAATATGTGATTTACTAGAACACCCCCTCCACTAAAACCGTAGCCGGCACAAATTGATCTGGTCAAATCGAGTTCATTGGATCCTGACCCTAGGATCTCACAATGAATCCTAACCCTAGCCTGACAACAAGTTCATTGGATCTTACAACAAGGCATAGATAGATTAAAACCAAAACATCAAACTGTAATATATATCAAAAGGTATACAAAAGTACCGCTGAGTACAAACGAAACATAAATCCATACATCATAAAATCATCCCATATCCCTCGCATACAATCCTAGTGTACGGAGCCCTCAGCGGATCACCCCATCTGGATCACTTTGCAGTTCTCCTAACCTGCAAAGCATCTACAACACGGTATAAAACCGTTTAGCTAACCATTCATATATATAAGATAATGCATAAACACAAACACAAGTCATGGAATCATAAACACATAATCATGATGTCACACATTTACCCGGTTAATCATCTTTATATAATCCAACACTCAAATTGTATATAGTCCAACACTCAAACCGTTAGCTAACCATTCATATATATAATCCTCGCCTCTGAGTGCTATAGCCAGCTGGAGTGGTTATTGGAACACCCTCCCTATACCATAAAGGAGTGGGGAATGCCCAACCCGTATACCAGATCTGGCCTGACTACAGAGAACCTTCCAGACTCCTCAGCGGGATGAAAGGCAGGTTGTCACAACCACTACAATGGGCGGTCACTAAACTATAGGTCGGTAATAATCAACATCGCATGCTATAAAGCATATTACAAACACCACTCATGCAAACGTCCAATATAAGGATGGTAGCTAAGTAAGTCCTACGGACTTACCTCAACCTCAGATACTCTCAACCATGATCAACTCCAATCTGGAGAACAGCGCTGCCTAATAACAAGCTAGGCAAAAAGAAATATCAAATCTCCTATCAATCAAAGGGGTCACACCTAGACCTAAGGGATCCATAAGGATCATATCCAACCTATAAAGCTCAACATCTACTAAACTTCAAATCCATAACCGGCACATATCGATATCATGATCATCCTCATCCTATCCTCATACACATACCTAGCATGCCACTAACCCACTCATAGGAAAGGAAAGGATCAATACCACTCTAGGTAGATCCTGTACAAGACGCACATGCGTGACAGGAAGGACGTAGGGGAGAAGCAACGGGAGGCGCAAGCGCGGCGGCACTCCCACGCAGGAGCGGTGACACAGGTGATGCAGGCGTGGCGGCACTCTGGCGTAGGTGCGGTGACACTGTCAACGCAGGGGGCGGCGACACTGGGGCGCAGGGGCAGTTCACAAGTGCAGAATGTGATCTCCGACTTCTCCTCAACTCTTCACTCGATGATTCACGTCTTCAACATCCAGCAGCCATACACATACATATATATACACATATGAACATCAATACATGCCTAGGAGATCCTATACACAAGATTTAACTTGTGGAATCCTAAGCTAAAAGAGAAGGAACGGAAGAAAGAAAGAAAGAAGAAGAGTATGCCTCACCACTTTTGTAGGCCTAACAAGGAAATGATCAGCAACGCACCCTCAGCTGACTCTCAAAGCTTCAGCATCAACATCCACACATCATCATCAACCAAAGTCCACACAAACTTGCTTTCAACCCAAGGAAAACTCAAGAACAAGATCAAAGGAGAAGAAGAAGAAAGAAGAAGATCGTGAACAGCTGGAGAAGATGAAGTAAACCCTTCATCCGGAAGCAAGGACGAAAGGTTATAAGGAAAGAGAAAGAGTAAAGCATGGTCCAAAGCGTCAACAAAGCCGGCTGCAACCGCAGGAAACCGCAGGGGCGGGTTCCCTGAGCCGTAGGGACAGAACACAGAACAAGCCGTAGGGGCGTCCCCATGGCCCCGCAGGGGCTGCTACGTCCTAGCTCAGCTCTAAAGATCAAGGCTCTTACAAGGAGGGTTGTAATATGGGATGAACTACTCATGTTTAGACTAAAAAACTCCGGTTCATTATCTTGCATAACAATCCTAACAATAATTTAGTGAATCAACTTCAATAGGGTTGTTATTATATGAGCAGAACTACTTATGTTCAACTCAAAAAAAACTTGTGAAAAGAAATAAAAAAAAATATAGAACAGATCTTTTAAGAGAGAGAACACTAGACAAAACAATCTAGAGCGATTGTTTAGTTCGTGATCAAAGTATTAAACCCAAATAGTTTGTTGATGAGGTTTGGAACAAGTCCTACATCCCGGGATCTCATATATGATCCAATCCACTAGTTTTAGAGTCAAAGCCAAATAAGAGTTACAGAAACAGAATCATAAGAGTAAAACCACAACATAGAATAGTAAGAGTAGAAAGAACGTATAATCGAACAAGAACAAGACACGAATCTGAGAATCCAAGAATTCTCCTCGTGTTTCCAATCTGTAATTCGTAGATGCTTCCAAGCTAGCAACCGTCAAAGGAACCAACGCTTGATCTTACTTTATGTAGGTTAAACACTCTCAGATGAAGCAACAATCTCGAGTGGAGATGAAGTTCTTCACTCTCGATCACAAGAAGCTATGGCTTGATAAGAGAGAACGGCAAGGTAGACGAGAAGAAGAAGAGAGAGAGAAAGCTCACTACTAGGGTTCAGAACCAGCTAACGCTTTATATCTCCGTACAAGACGAAATGATGTCGTTTGGTTAAATGGACCAACTCTTGAAACAAAACCCGGTTCACTCTTTTAATCATCAACCCTTCTAAACTGGTTCCTCAAACTAGTCAAGTGTTCGAGTCTTCACTGACTCATTTCAATGCTGGCTTATTCTCTTAACGATTCACCCTCCTAACTCTTGTAGTTCTGGCTCAATCATATCTAGTGAATTTGTCACATATAAATCATCGATCCTTTCTTCATTTTCTAAGTTATTTCAAATAAATGAAGTAAGTCCCTGCAGAAAACAAAATTTTCATTAGTAACAATTTGTGTACCAAAATCATCACGATTAACTTCCCCTTTGCTTTTATGCACTATCAACTCTTTCTTGTCAATCTTCTGCCTAATATAGTGATACCTAACATCAATATGTTTTGTCCTTTTGTCATAATGGATCCTTACATAAGAACAGAGCACTTTGATTGTTAATATATAGAGTACCAGTATAAGATTTATTAAGAATTTCAGCTAGAATTCCTTTTAGCCACATGGCTTCTTTAGCTTCTTCAGTAGCAGCAATATATTCAGCTTCAGTTGAGAAGAGTCCAACAATAGACTGTTGTGGTGATTTCCAGGAAAAGCAATTTCCACACCAAGTATAAACATACGCAGTTGTAGACTTTCTAGTATCTTTGTTACTTGCATAATCTGAATCAACATATCCACAAGATCATTAGTGTCACAATGCACACCATATTCTAAAGCAAGTGAAGAAGTACTGCTAAATATCTTAGCAAGAACTTCATAGCAGACCAATGTTTTGGAGAAGGATCAACATATATCTACCAAGACACTAACAACAAAAGCTAAACCATGCCTAGTGCAGACCATAGAATACATCACAGAACCTACAACTGCATCATATGGAATTAGTTTCATACTTTTAACCTCTTGTGTAGTTACATCAGATGTTTTTGTAAGATCAAGATGAGATCCTAGAGGTATAGATGTTGGTTTAACAGATTTCATATTAAATATGTCTAACACCTTTGTATATAGTCATGCTGAGTTAACTATATTTTCCTTTTACTTCTATTTCTGACAATTTTTATGCCAAGAATTCTCTGTGCAGGACCAAGGTCCTTCATATCAAAAGTATTCTTCAAAGATGTTTTAATATCTCTGATATTACCCTTAGATTTATAGATTATCACATTATCATCAACATATAGGAGAACATAATGAGGATATTCAATCTTAATAAATTTGAAGTATAGACATAAGTCATAAGAATATTGAGTAAAGCCAAGGGCTTTCATGCATGAATCAAATTTTTTATGCCATTGTTTGGGATATTGTTTTAAACCATATATAGAATTATTAAGCAAACAAACATGATTAGGAAAATTTTCATCAATGTAATTTTTTGGTTGACTCATGTATATATGTAGTTTCATCTAGATTACCATGTAAGAAGGCTGTTTTAACATCAATCTGATCAATGTCATAATCAAACACAACAACAATGGATATTATCATTCTTAAGGTTTTATATTTCACCACAGGAGCAAAAATATCATTATAATCCTCCCTTCCATTGAGTAAAGCCTTTAGCAACTAATCTGGCCTTAAACCTTGGTGGATCAGTAGAGTTTTGACTTTCTTTGACCTTGTACACCCATTTTCCTACCAATTAGTCTAGCATCTTTGGGTTTAGGTACAAGAGTCCAGGTGTTATTAACTCTCATTGATTCAATTTCTTCATTCATAGCATATTTCCACTCATTTCTGTGTTTAGAACTAATAGCATGTTCATATATCTCAAGAGTAGGAACAAAAATAACCTCAACAATAAAAAAGCATATTCTATAACATGCTCAAGTCTGTTTTCTACATGCTCGACTAAATTCATATATTTTGAATTTTGAATTTGGTTTCTTATGCCTAAATTCTCTATCTCTAGTAAGTTGATAATCAGATAAAGAAGGTAGAGAAAGCATTGGCACAACAGCATATCAAACATTATTATCATCAGGAGACAAGATCATACTACATAATTTAGAGAGTTTAAGGGATTATAATTGCTCACTATCCTCCTAATTGGCGAGGTGATGACTGATCCGTGAAGAAAAAGTGTTTTATCGAGGATTTTAGTGACTGGAGTTTGTAGTCATGACAATATCTCTCGACAAACACTTCTTCTTCCTCGAGAGATTATAGTCAGCACATCCATTGTCAACATCTTCCTCAGTGATATCTGTATTATCACTTGGATCATAGAAAGACAAATCTGCATCCCTGTCATATATTGGCTCAGAAGGAATATTAGTGGATAACTTGCATGGAAATTCGTTTTCAACAAAAGTTACATCCCTACTTATTGTTGTTTTGTAAGCTCCTGGTTGAAGGATTAACAACTTATATCCTTTAACTCCTATAGGATATCCTCACATGACACATTTTT